>CAWUFW010008522.1:600000-878851 GCA_963921515.1 Calotriton arnoldi
ACTCGAGACGGAAGCTGCCAGCATGATTCCCCTGGTGGACACGCACTTGTCCTGCCTAATATAATGAAGCTGGAACACTTCCCTCTGCTGACGCCTGAGGAGGTAGAATCTCTACTCAACAAGGTTAAATCAGGCTCACCGCTCGATATCATTCCGGCTAAGACCACCTCACTGGTGTCCAAACAGCTTGCCACCCCTATCTGCTCCATACTAAATCTATCGCTGGATAAAGGTCTTCTCCCCAATGACTGGAAGGCAGCACAAATAATTCCGATATGCAAGAACCTCAAGGCCCCTATGGACGACCTCTCCAACTATCGACCTATCTCGCTACTTTCCCCTCATGAGCAAGATTTTGGAAAAACATATTAATAAGCACCTCTCGGACTTTGTTGTTGCCTCCGATTGTCTTGATCCCTCGCAATCAGGATTTAGACCCAGATATAGCACTGAGTCAGCTCTGATTGCTGTCACTGATAACATCAGACAGTCACTAGACAACGGACAGGCAGCTCTACTGGTGCTGCTTGACCTATCGGCGGCCTTCGACACTGTCTCTCACCAAATCCTGCTCAGGAGACTCAGTGAAATTGGTATTCAAGTGACAGCCATGCAATGGCTTTGGAGTTTTTTGGCACACAGAACTCAGACTATCAACTTGGGCCCTTTCCGATCCGAGACAACGGTTCTGACCAAGGGAGTACCCCAGGGATCCTGTCTCAGTCCCACCCTATTTAACATTTATGTTGCCCCGCTGGCAGGAGTACTCAGGGATTTAGGGTTCACTCCCATTTCGTATGCTGATGATACCCACCTTTTACTCTCCATTGACAAAAACAACTCCAACGCTCAGTCCATCTTCTCAGAAGGTATGAAGACCATTGCCTGCTGGATGAGAAACAATTTCCTCCAGCTTAATGCAGGAAAAACTGAAATTATGCTGTTTGGTGACGCATCTTTGAGATGGTCCCCGAGTTGGTGGCAAGCGGAGCTAGGATCCACACCTACCCCCAAGACCGTGGTAAAAAAACTTAGGGGTCCGCTTAGACCAGAAGTTACTATTGAAGGAACAGGCCTCTACCACCATCGGTGCCTGCTTCCATGTCCTAAGCCTCCTGCGAAGGGTATTTCCCTTCCTTCCCCTGTCCACTCGGAAAACCCTCATTCAGACACTAGTATTAAGTCGCCTGGATTATTGCAACGCTTTGCTGATTTCAGCAAATGAAGCATCTCTGAACAGACTACAAGTGGTTCAAAATACCGCAGCCCGGCTTATCTCCAATGCTCCCTCCCGCACTTCCTTCCTTCCCCTCTTGCGGAGCTTGCATTGGCTCCCAGTGCGCAAGCGGATCAGCTTTAAGATATGTTGTATTGTACACAAATCCCTAAACGGTAAAGGCCCCAGCTATCTGACAGACAAATTCACAAAATACCAGCCTCCCAGGGCATTTCACTCTGGCTCCAAATCTCTTCTTGTAGTTCCTCGCTGCAAAAAATCCCAGCAGGGAGGTAAAGCGTTCTTCCATCTAGCCCCGACCTACTGGAACCAACTACCCATCCAGCTGCGGGAGTGCACCGATCACCTGCAGTTCCGGAGGCGTCGTAAGACGCCACTGTTTTAAAAGGTCCCTTCCCTGGCCGACGAAAGCAAAGTCCTACCGCGGAGAGATCCCTTACGGGGTGATTTAAGCGCTTTACAAACCATAAATCAAATCAAATACCTGCTTGATGATTCACCACGCTTTCACCATTGCTTATAAGCTGGTCCCTTTGCAATTATGTGGCAGGGGAGGGCCAAATTATGCGACAGGGGAGACTAAATTGTATGTCAAGAAAAGACGCATTATGTAATGTAATACAGTACATTTTGTGATAGTTTTACTTCATAATTTTGTCATTTTTTCACATGCTCACACTGTCTGGGCAAAGGGTCTACCTCATTAGTACCAGTTGAATCTAGCTTCCGGGCCCGGCATAGCCCTGAAACAGCATTACGGGAAATAACAAAATCCATCAAGTCGAGTCTAGATCTTGGCCATAACATTGCTTTAATTCTGATGGATCTATCAGCGGCGTTTGATACTGTTTCGCATGAGATGTTGCTCCAAAGGCTGAAAACTATTGGGATGGGGGTAATGGCTCTGAAAAGGCTGGGCTCTTTCCTAAAATAGAGAGATCAAGTGGCGTGGAGAAGCCCTTCTGTTCAGAGGTGAAATCAATAAAATGCGGAGTGCCACAGGGCTCGTCACTGAGCCCCACTCTTTGTAACATTTATATGGCTCCCCAGGCATTTTTAGTAGAGTCATTCGGTATTAAAATTGCCTCGTATGCAGACGATACGCAGCCTCTGCGGTCTTATGCGGGTGATTCAGTCACTGCTAAGCAAACGTTCACAAAACATCCTGTGTGGAAGCAGTGATGGACTGGTTTAGAACTAACCACTTACAGTTTAACCCAGACAAGACAGAATAACAGCTGTTTGGCCCTGGCCCTCCTCCAGGCTGGCTTGGCGCTTGGCTAAACAGCGGTATTCCGCCACTCCGCCCTACAGAGGCAACAAGGAACCTGGCAGTGATGTTTGATGTACAGCTCTTCTTTAAAACCCAGATAGCACCAGTGGTGAAATCCTGCTTTTGGATTTTAAGATTGCTAAAGAAATTCCTGGATTTTCTTCCATGGGATGCATGATTGACACTGTTTAGAGTGCTGATTTTGTCCAGATTAGACTACGTCAACATCTTCTACTTGGGAATTCAAGATTCTCTTTTACACCGTCTACAGGTGGCGCAGAACACAGCAAGCTGCCTCCTGTTCAAACTGTGTAAACGTTGCCCTGTGTCCCACCTCCAGGAACAACAGCACTGGTTGTCAATCCATACGAGAGTCTCGTTTAAAGCCTTAATGATCGCACACTGAGCTTTCCACAATACAGGGCCCAAATAACTTAATGAGAGAATTCTCAAATACTGCCCGTCCAGGGCCCTGGACTCTAGGAATGCACGGATGATAGTTGTCCCTTGCTTTTGAAGAAAGTGAAAGGGGGGTGCCTCCTTGGTGATGCTTGTTGCCAACATTTGGAATCAGCTTCCACTTAAGCCCTTGCAGCTAAGGCTAACTTACGAAAAGCCCTAAAAACCTACCTGTTTAATCTACAAATCCTGCTCCCTGACCGGTCTTTTGCCTTAGCGCCGGGACACTCGCTGAGTAGCTGTGTGCTTTACAAAACCAGTCATTCATTCACTCACGTTCCAAACACAGTAATAATCAACTGAAAGATGACCAGTCAAAATGTGGATAGGGCCATCCACTGCACGGCAACACTTGTCCCTGCTATTTTAGTAACTTTTGGTCCATTTGAGCTAGAAATAAAAATGCTTGGTAGAATCTGTAAATTATGCAGCAGATAATGGATTATGGGCCAGATGTACGACCCTATTTTGCATGCGCAAACGGGTTTGCGACCCGTTTGCGCATGCAAAATGTGAAAGGGCTATGTACAATTCCTAAATAGCGAGTCGCAATTTATTTGCGACTCGCTATTTAGGAATTGCGACTCGCTATTAGGACCGCAACCCCATGTATGAATGTTTTGCGACTTGCGGTCGCAAAACACTCGCAAATTACCACCCTCTTCAAGAGGGTGGTAATGCACTCGCAAAAGGGAAGGGGCCAAAAGCAGGGGAAAATATTTTTTAAGGGCAGGCAGTGGTCCCAGGGACCACTGCCTGCCATTAAAAAATTAAACGAAAACGTTTCATTTTCATTTTTTTAAATGCATCCCGTTTTCCTTTAAGGAAAATGGGCTGCATTTAAAGAAAAAAAAATACTGCTTTATTTAAAAGCAGTCCCAGACATGGAGGTCTGCTGAGCCCAGCAGGCCACCATCCCTGGGAGGGCCAGCCATTCCCAATGGACTCCGAAATTGTGAGTGGCTCATTAATATTCATGAGCCTCGCAATTTGCGACCCCATTGGGAATCGCAAACAGTGTTAAACACACTGTTGTACATGGCATTTTGCGACTCGCAATTGAGCGCAATTTGCGAGTCGCAAATTGTCATGGTCGTACATCTGGCCCTTAGTGTCAAATGCAGCAAATCCATAATTATGTGGAAAACATCATGGCTGGGGAATCACGTAATTCCAGAAACCGTACTAATAAGAGAATCTCTTTCCCAAATCCCTGTCCCAGTTTGTCTTCTCTTATCCCTATTGGCTGTCCATCCTGCTTGTATTATCAGATATCAGATGGCTATGCACGTGTTTCTCTTATCCAGTGGAAACATAGAGTCCCGCAGCCAGTAAGGTATTCATTAAACATTTGAAGTCTCCTCTCAATATCGCTTTATTTTCCCAGCGAGCCAGACCTTCTACTGTGCCTGCTCCAGTGGATCAATGCTAGCCGAGAACCATACACATTCATGTGGTATACTGCATGATCAAACCTATCACATTCTAGTACTACAAACTGGTCCTGGCCGTCCATGTACTTATAATGCACCTTTATTGAGGCACCATTAAGCGACAACATGCACACTGCCCATGTAAGAGATGAAATACGCTTGCACCCACTCTTCCTCCCAAGTTTGACCTGCCTGTGCCTGGGAAGGTGCGCTTTCTGCAGAATGACTACTTGCTGATATACTATCCTTAGAGGTACTGATGTATTCTCTGTTGTGTATATATGTATGTGTGTATTATTGTTGAGTGAAACTATCTATAAAGTAGTGGAGCACTGTATTGAGGGGGACAGACATCTCCCACCAATTCAGCAACTCCACACCGATACCCAAGAAGCAGCGTTGGACTGGAATTTCAGGCAGTCTGGCACTTATTAGTAACAAAACATGGTGGTTCATCCACCAAAACAAAAATTAGGAAAGATTTTTGAATGATACTAGATAATTTATATTATCCAAAATGCAATTATTGGAAAAAATGCTTATAATTTAATCTGGCTCAAACTCCAGAAACCTTTGTAAGCAGATATTTGGAGCAATTCATGAAAAATAAATACGTAAACATATTGTTAGAAGAACAAATTGTACTGTATTTTGAATTCCTTTTGCCAATCCTTTTGGAAAAATATATCAAAGTAAAGTTTACAATAGTGAAAAACGTTGCAGTAGTCAAAAAAATGCTTGTGCAAAGACAATGAAGGCCATGACTAGGCACGTAGGAATATTTAGAAATGGTGAAGAGAAACCATTACAACCTAACCAACTAATGGCATAAGGTATGGAAGTGTCGACTTGTCTGTTGTCAACAATGTTTCAACCCAAGTCATCCCAGGATTGCCATGGGTCATCATCAGGATAGGGAATTATCTAGGCATCTCTCATATTCTGAAATGAAGCATATAAAAGAGCATTGAGAAAAAGTACAAGAGGCCAATTTGCCTATTTGTCTTGGAGTGAAATGGTAAGTGTTAGAAATTGGGTTTCTGGTTGGCAGAGGTATACACCCTGTCCAAGCAGGAACCACAATTTTAGTCAGGGTAAGTCACAACACACCCTAAATTATCCTGTGCTCACCCTCTGGTAGCTTGGCACACAGCAGTCAGCTTAATTTAAGAAGCAAAGTGTGAAGCATTTGTGCTGCACTTCAAACAGTATTCAAGCTACAGTGGTTTGAGAAATATAGAAAAGAATAATACATTTACAATCAACAATACATGATAATTAATCACATGGAAACATCACAAATAAAGAAAGCAGGACAAAAAAGATCTTAAAAGGGGTACCCAACACAAAAATGATTACAAAAATATATTCTTTACTACAATAACAAAATATGAAAAGACAATTACAAAACCATGGTGCTCACATAATAACTCAAAAAAACCATCATTCATAACATAATATACAGGGTAAAACAAAAAACAATGGCAAAAAGGAGACACAATATTGAAACAAAAATCCATCCAATCAAATAACAGGAACAGGAAATGGCAGTCAATGCTTCCTTATAACTGTAAGCCAAGAGTGGGCGTCAATGGCGTTTCGACCTATATTATTCTAAGGTCATCATCAGGACAAATACATATTTAATAGAGCATCCAAAGAAAGAAATTTTCATGTTTCTTGAGAAACATTCCGAAATGGAACGTATTGTGGCAACCTCATCCAAACTGCATCCAAAATTCAAAAGAAAGAAGAATACGGCACAGATCATAAATGATGTGTCAATCTAAGGACCGATACAATGTTCCAACTCAGCTCAGTAAGGGTTCAGAGCAAAAACACGATGAAATGAATCACAAGGAGACAGCGTCTCATTCCCCGACAGCACTTCAAACAGTAACACAGTGAAAACAACAACAAAAAATATCCACACCAGGTTAGGAAACTAGAGACTAATTTTAGAAATAAAACAAAACCGAAATGACAAAAATTCAAAAAGTAGAAGTCGAGATATGAATTTTTAAAGAATAAACTGAAAAATAGCGCTTGAAAGCAACAAGCGCTTAAGTGGGATAACTGTTTGCACCGGACCAGGACAAAGTAAAAAGTTCAGGCCGACAACGATGGAGGGCGGGCCAGATACAGGGAGCCAATTAGACCCACTGAACAAAAGTACCTTGATCCAAACTGCGTCGTCGTCAACAAAGATGTGAGGTGCACTCGAAGCGATGCATCGGTGTCGTGCCACACAGTGGATGAGATGCGTCGAATTTCTCCATGCAATGACGGGGATGCATCGGTTCCAAGTGCGATGCGCTGGTACCGAATGCAATGCACTGCTACTGCTGCTGCAGCAGAGGATGCGTTGGTTCCAAGGATGATGCACTGGGTCTGAAGGCGATGCACCGGGTCCACTCCACACAATGACGAGGATGCGCCAGTTCCGAGCCACACATAGGTGAAAATGGGTGCGTGAGTTGGCTTGAAGAAGTACCTTATGCCTCTCTTCCAAGAATTCAGGACTGGAGTGGCGCCACTTGGCAGGGCAGGCTCACAAATGGCAGAGTCCAGGTGCAGGTAAGCTAGAAGTCTTTTATGTCCCTGACACTTCAAATCAGGAGGCTCCCTTTGTGTGTGGCTGTCTCGAGGGAATACACAGAGCCCAGCTGTCACCCAACCCAGACTGAACAGAGACAGGCAACAGGCAGCAAGAAACTAAGAAAATGCCACCCTTATAAAAGTGTCATTTTCAGAATTGCAATTTAAAATTCGACTTCACCATAAATTGTGATTCCAGAGACACCAGATATGGGGGGTCACATCTCTTCTCAATTGGAAATTACACTTGTAAAAGGTAATAAGGTAATCCTAATGTTATCCTATGGTAAAGATAGGCCTATCAATAGTGAAAACGACTTTTGGAGTTTTTCACTACAATTACATGTAAAATGTAAAAGTACATGTCTTGCCTTTTAAATACATTGCACCCTGTCCTGTGGGTTACATAGGGGCCACCTTAGCGGTGACTCATAGGTATAAAAAGGAAATGTTTTGGCCTGGAAAAAGGGTTGTTTTGCCAGGTAGATGTGTCAGTGTAAACAGCGCACACAGGCTCTGAGTGCCAGGCCTGGGACATGGTTAAAGGGGCTACTTAAGTGGTTGGCACAATTAGTGCTGCAGGCCCAATAGTTAGTATACAAAACTGTGATAGATGGAATGCTTGGATTAATCTCAGCCACTGGTAATATTTTGGAGCTGCATCCCAATTCATAGTTATTTTGCCCACCATGCCACCTCAGTTTGGACCCAGCTATATGCATATCAGCCTTGACCCTGCTCCAATGGGAACAGTCCAACCCACACTTCCAAATCAGGTCCTCCCTGAACCGGAACACAAGCAACCCAGGGCTGGTTTTGCCCTAGGTATGGGCTCATCAGCAGGGTACAACTTAATTCCAGTGACACAGGGTTCACAGGACCTACGTCTGGGACCCGTCCCACTTACGGCGTCAAAATTAGGATACAAAATGGTGATGGATGGAATGCTTGAATTTATCTGTGCCACTGGAACCAAGCTAAACCTAGCTGAATAGCCCTAACTAGGGCGAAACCCGTCCCAGGTTGTTTGTGTTCCTATTCAGAGAGGAGCTGGCCTGGCAGTACAGGCTGGACTGTTCCCATAAGGAGCAGGTTCAAGACTGATTTGCATATGGCTGGGTCGAAACTGAAGTGGCATGGTGGGCACAAAAAACTATGGATTGGGATGTGGCCCGAGCGATTGGCAGTGGCTGAGATTAATTCAAGCATTCCATCCATCACCTTGTTGTTTTTGCAGGCCCATTCGTAGCATTTAATTTACAGGCCCTGGGTACAAGGGGTACCACTTTACTAGGGACTTATAAGTAAATTAAATATGCCAATTGAGGATGAACCAATGTTATCATGTTTAGGGGATAGAGCACAAGCACTTTCGTACTGGTTAGCAGCGCTAATGTGCACAAAGTCCCCTCCCTAAGGCTGTCAGGCTAGATAATTGACTCACTCCTGATTGTGGATTAACTATCCAAAACAACTAGATGTGAAAGCAAACTCTGAAAGCTTTGCAAACTCTGAAAGAATAATATGGGATCATTTTAGTCTGAGCCACCTGGAAGGTACTGAATAGGTGAGTACATTGCTTGAAAAATTATGTACTTTGTTTGTTCACATGGGTATCTCCAGAAATCCTACAATCCCTTTGACCTGCAGAGTCCCCCAGGTTTCCATAATGTCCCCTATAATCTTCAATCTCCACACGAGGCCACTTGGTGCTTTACCCAAAGATAACAGCATCAGGTTTCACTAATATGCTGATGAATCAAAACTCTAATTGAAAGTCTCCTTTATTTCAAATATTAAATGCCTCACGCACTGCCTGAACATCATCTGGATCAGGATGTCCAGCACCTGCCTGAAGCTCAACCCAAACAAGATAGAATTCCTGTTGTTTGAACAACAAACAAGAAACAGTACAAACCAAACAAAATAAGATGAACCTTGACAGCTTCAAATCCCAACTTTCACTGAACGGCAAATCACTCAGCTGCATCTTGGATGCCAATCTCACACTCAACAAACACATTGTAAAAAGAACAAAGGGCCTTTGAAAGGAAAGCCTTTTCTTCCAGAAACGGTCTTCAAAACTGCTGGTCAAGTCCTCATACTCTTGCACGTGGATCTTGATAATACCCTGCTCAATGGCCTCCCAGACTCCACGTTGGCAACCCTTAAGGCCACCCTACATGCTGCAGCATATCTTATCCAGGGCCTAAAGAAATATGATCATATCAACCCCATCCTGATGGAACTCCTTTGGCTCCCCTTATCAGCCCAAATCATCTTAAAAAACCAGCTGCATCATTCACAGCGCCATCATGCTCAGCCCCCTTTCCTATGTTGCAGACAGGCTTACCATCCTTGATGGCTCTCGACACAACCGCAAGCCAAGACATGAGTGCTGAATATTCACTCCGCTTCTTAATAACTTGAACATGCTGTGTAAAAAAGAAAGATAATGGGATCCAGTGCAATTTTGCCAAAAGATACAGAACAGATCAACCCATGAACAGGGATGGCGCGGACTAGTAGTAAAAATCCTTTCTTGCCATAGGATCCAGACTCAATGAAACATTAGTATGTAAACATGCACATTTAGAATAGGAGGCACCTTACTTTTTACCTATTTGAGACCCCCAGACGTTTTCTGACAGGCCTAAAAAGTAAAAATGTATGTTCGAAAGGCAGCCTTTAAGTACGGCAGGCCTTTTGACATAAATTGGCAGACGGTTGTTTGTCTGTCGGGCGTGTCACGGCGAGGACAGGCTCTGATGTAACTAGTAACTAGCTCCTTGTGATGTGTGTTTTACATTAATTGAATTTTGGTATTCAGACATAATATTGAAATTAAAATATCGTCATACCAAAATATTGTGTCTAAAATATTGTGATATAGAAATATCATCTGCAAGAATATAATTGTCAAGAATATCGATTTTAAGGTAAGTAATATCAATTTTGAAAATATCGAAATCATTAATATCGTTTACGAAAATTTAGTTGTTTAATATATCGTTTTTTCATTATTGTTATGTATTTAAGTTTATATTTTACTTGTATATGTAATAAATGTTTTGTATTGTTATTGTTTGTTATTAAATGTAGTTTAGTATATTTTTGCGATTTTTTGTACTATAGTGTATTGTGGGGTTTATAGGGGTACAATATAGGAAGTAATTTAGGGGCCCATTACGATGGCGGGCGGAAGCACTACCGCCGTGCTGGCGGATGCAAAAAGCACCAGTTACCGCCGGCACGCAGCAGTCCACACGCCCGCCCAATTACGATGCGAAAAGCAGGCCAAACACCGCCGGCAAGCCAGCAACACCGTCCGCCATCAAAGTGCGCCCGCACACGTAGCGGCGCAGCACAACTGACACACACCGTCCGACGAAACACGTCCCGCCCGGCGCATAAATTACGATGCCGCAAACAAACGGCTCCCACGGCCAAGAGATACCGTACGACAAACCGAAGCGGTAACACGGATGCAGAGCACGGACAACGAAGAAGCGGCACCCCGGGCATGAATCCAGCACTGCAGGCCCTTCCCATGCTTCTGCTGATGCACCACCAAGGACGCAACGTACCGCGGAGACGCAGGTAGGCACACACACAACAAGTGCACGCAAACAGCGCACACAGTGCAAGGGCGGAAAAAGCGGACAACCCCCCACCAGCGCGTGTACACTACACATCCACCATCGCATCTACATATGACACACAGGCCAAATCGTAACATCGCAGAACACATGTGTACACACCACCTGGGACTAGGAACCAACCACCCCGTCACGGCCACAAAGCGCCGATGACGCCGCCACACATGCGCACAACGCAGAGGCCAACCGCAGCGCCATGCATGCGTCGCACACAGACACAGGGACACAACCAAGCAGCACACACATCAGCCCCACCCCGAACGCACATGACACGTGACAGGCCGGCCACAGACATGTCCCCAACGCCCAATTCACGGACAACACCCAACGCCACACAACCGACGCACACATGTCAGTGAAGACACGCAACAGCAGGACACACCCCAGTGTAACAAACATGGCGTAGCACACAGCGGCGGCAACACCAACTAGGAGAAGCAGGGCTCCTTCGGGAAGAGGAACGCCAGTACCACACTGAAAAACCCATACCACCCTGCACATATGAACAAGACACATGAAACGGAACACCAAAGAGCCCGGTGACCGACAACAGGTGGCCCAAGAATTACATCCACACACAAGGCCCAACGCAGAGCAGAAAGGCAGCCTGCCGCCCACACAAGGGAGAGCAGACAGCACTGAATGACCTTCCATTCCAACACCGAAACCACAGCCCTACGACAGAAGCCGGTGAATACAGCCATTGTCCAAGAATAGACCAACACAGGCATGCCGAGGAGACCGACCACACGGCAGATAGCGCATATCACAGAAGCACACAACGGACGGGGAGGAAAGAAGAAAACACTCCCCCATGTCGGCCACATGCAAGTTAATTGGAAGGAGTCACACAGCACCGACCTTGAACTGTCTGAGAAGCATGTGGGAAGAGGGCCCGTGTCCTCCAAACAAGCCAACAGAACACAAGTCCTGTCTCCCCACGACTACACAGAGCTCACAGCAACCCCGGAGCGTGCACATTGCAGACTGCACACACAGCCGGAGCACGCCACCTCTACGAACCGCTGCGAAATGGCAACCGCAACACACCTACCCAACTACGCCGAACAGCTCAAGCTGTACCAAACCAGCACGATACATACATTGGGATGCGATCTCCTGTCCCTGCTGAACGTAAGTTACCGACTGACTTACCGCATCACATTGTTCAGCTGCGTCATGCCCGTCTTCTACTGTCGGAGGTGTCCCTACCAGCATCCCGTCGAGATATGCCTCTCCAACCCGGCATGTCTGAAGGCGGACCTGCTACCACTACTCCTCCCTCTGGACGCACACGACAGGGCCTGCTCTGCCTATGGGGGCATGGCGTATGTGGCCAACATCGCACGCGCACTGAAATGGAACCACTGTGCCTCCACACGACGGATCATCGAGAACAGCTACATCGAATGTCACCCAGCATGCCCCATCATGGTCCTCCAAGGGACAACCTACGAACAACACCTTGACAGCCACCATCCGCTTCATTGGCTGGCAAACATGTACACCACCAATGACATGGAAGCCCTGCTGGACGGCATCGCATACCTGACAACCTGTAAATACGTCGGACCACAACGCAGGTTCCCAGAGTGACCTATGAAGTCCAACCCCGCACCCATGCTCAGCTTCCGCACGGACTGGCCAGTCACCACCACAACAGCCATACCAAACGACCGGCAACTGTAACCACACCATCAACGACATCGCCATGACATCGGATATGACCGGGACATGCACACTGTTCCCCATCACATCCAGGAACACCGCATGCATCGTGGGAGGCAGTGGCATGGGCTCTGTGCATCGCACCCACATGGACGGAACTGCACGAACAACCAGGACACGACATGGATCCAGCGCACATGGACACACACACCGCTCAGTGGACATGAATAGGTCGCCTGGAGTCTGTGGGTGCTGCACCCTCCCACCCCCGCCCCGGGAATCCCATACCAGGACCTTTGCATGGACGACAAGTGCATACAACAACAACACGACCCCAGTGACTGTGACATGTCCAGTAACCACCACAGTGCAACAACAAGTGGCACGCCGCTGCATGCACGCAAGCACATGCCCTGATGTCATCTCACATGCACGCGTGCACGAGGAACAACCGCAGCAAACCTGTCACATGGAACTGAGATGGACTGTGCCCATGATGCCGAGCGGTCTGGTAGGCTACATGTATACCGTCTGTGTCAAAGTCCGCAGCTCCGCAGCTATACGTAAATGTACATTAGCACAGCCTTGGCCAAGCAGATGTAACCCCACACCCTATCCCATTTGTAATCATGCTCAGTATATCCTCAACATGTATTCCGCTGCCAGTAGTGTCCACTATACTGCATCACAGAGGACAGAAGACTCAATATAATGTTTGAAACCAGAACTGTCTCCGCTGACTCATTTCACAAGTACGAATGAGAGAGGATGAGAGTATGTGAAGTACACGGCAGTCGTGACATGACCATGTAGTCCACTGGTATTGGATGTCAACGCAAATGAGTAGCACTACTGTGGAAGACACACATGTGTCGTGTGAAGTCGTATGGACGCAGTGCTCAGGTGGGTGGGTGCGACGGGTAGATGCGCACATGCCAAGTTGGAGCACGCCGTGTTGGGAGGGGTCATGAACAGTACACCACCGCTTCCCTGGGCATTGTGAGAGGACACCTGTCGGGGGGAGTGAACACGTGTGTGCACAGCAGCCGGGCACACGTACAAAGCGGTACCAGGCGCACCTCAGCCCACCCTCTGTGGACAAGCTGGATCCTGTTGTGCGCCCGCCATGCCCCTTGACAAGGCACACACAGCCCCAGTCGACCAGGTGTAACCCCAACATAGTCAATCCGCACAGGCGATACAGGGCACGGGATGGCAGTGGAGCATGGTGTGTGAGAGGTCTCCTCGCGCTCCTCCTGGTCATATCACGCAGGCAATAGAACCTCAACGTCCAGCATGGCAAAAAGTCAAATGGAAGTGTAGGGGGACGCACCACAGCACGAGCAGCACTGACGTCACGGGAGGTGGCTCGCACCATCCCATCCATTGCCCATCATACCAACCACGCCACATGCCATTGCGACTAAGTGCAAGCGCGTGCGCCACCACCCCTGAGCCCTCCCCAGAGAGGCCAAAGAGTGAATGTGTGGGCCATCAGCCACAGACGGACGCGGCCTGGCCGCAAGGGCAGCCACAGCCACTGGGTGTCGCAGGTGGCGGATCCGGAAGGCGAAGACTGTGATGCATAGTCCATGCAGGCCGGGTCTCCATTTGGGGCACCACGCAGGTGGACGGCGTCCCGCCACACATCATACCCTGAGACAGCCCACTCGTGCAACTGGACCCACACATACACTCCTTGCCCTCTCTGGTGCGAGCTTGGGGCTGCCTGTGCAAGCGCTAACCTCGCAGGTGAGCATGCATATTGGGGGGCGAGGGGAGGACATGAGGGCTGGGGCGAAGATGACTGTATCACTGTCAGTTAGTACAAGGGATGACCCAGATGTGGAAAGGAAGAGACGTGTCCCGTGTGTACTGCAACTAGTCGCCAATCCAACTACCCCCCATGTCCGGAATGTGAGCCCGCACCTAGGCCCGCCCATCCGCCACATCGAACATACCACCAGCACGACAACCTTCCCATTCGAAACACTGACTGGGGGTGGCGACTAGTGAACAATCATGTGTAGCCTACCCACGCGTACATGTGGGCCCTCCATGATCCATGTCACCTGCGGCAAAGACATGACATGCGCAATGAGGGAAGTGAGGAGAGCTGTCCGCCCCACGCGCAGAAGGTGCATCAGCTCCACAGACCCAGCAGCGAGTCCAGCAGGGGTCACATGTGCAGGGGCAGCTGTGCCTGGTGTGAAGGCACATGCATATAGACAGCACATCGACCAATGTGTAGTCTGCCCACATCCACAGTCCATCATCATGCGGACATAGGAATTGAACACAGGGCAACACATCTTAGCTGGTGCACCCACCGTGACCAACAATGCGCAATCATCGACGTACCCGCCCTGTGCATGGCCCCCCACCCAACGGAGGCACATCCAGTGCCACCATCCCACACACACAAGCCTTCCACGGAACATGCTGTGTCCAATGGTCAGTACAGAGTCAGCGCCCATCTGGTGGATCCTGAACAGGAGACACATGCACACACATGCCAGCTCCCACTATGTACGACTGCCACCTGGCACGTGCAATGTAACCTCTCACCTGTGACGTGTGACTGCAAGCACACAGCCGTCTTGGCATGGGGCTGTCAATGTGGACACCAGTCAATGTTTCGGGAGCTGTGATCCGTACAGTGCTGTACATAGGGTGCAGTGCTGACACCTACTACTGTCTCATATCCCCTCGTGCCACAGGTCCCACTTGTATTGGCCGCTCAGCCCGTGCCCACATCGTCGTCGTCGTGTGCCATACTCATCCAGCCTCGGAAGCAGTACCATGCTCAGCAGACACTCATGTTGCCGTGGCGTTGCCGCTTGACGAATATGCAGTCAGTCCCCATCAGCACGCCCGCAAGTCATTGGGGCCTAGATCCCCATGTGCATGCACATGGCAGTGGTATGTCTCACTTGCCATTGCCATTGTTGGGAGACCTGTGTAAGTGTATTGTGGCCGTGCCGTCCCAGCTTGACAGCTGGGCTGTGGCTCATGTGCTTGCTCAGTCATGTCAGTGATGTGTATGCGAAATTGCTATGTGCCGTGTTGCTTTGACATGTGTCCTCTGCCATTTAACCCAGGCGGAGACCGAACATTGACCGCCCATACCAATTGCTGGCGGACATGGACGATACAGAGGTAATCAGGAAGTTTCGGCTGGACAGGCCAACTCTGCATCGACTGTGTGCCATGTTAGAGCCCCATCTCCGTCCCCGCAGGGTGTATCCGACTGCTGTCACCCCCACGGCTAAGGTGATGGCCGCCATGCATTTCTTCGCCACTGGGTCATTCCAGCACACAGTGGGCAGTGGAGGAGGGATGTCCCAGCCCATGTTCAGCAAGGTGCTGAGGGATGTACTGGCAGCCATGATGCTGTACCGGAACAGGTACATCCGCTTCCCCAGGGCTCGTGAATTGGCGGCAGTGAAGGGTGCATTCTATGCCCTTGGCAGAATCCCACACGTCGTGGGAGCCATTGACTGCACTCATGTTGGCCTTGTTCCACCACAGGCCACTGAGCACCTGTACCGCAACAGGAAGCACACGCACTCCCTGAATGTGCAAGTGGTGTGCCTTGCGGACATGGTGATCACCCACGTGTGTGCAAAGTTTCCAGGCTCGGCCCATGACGCACACATAATGCGCAACAGCATCTTGCCACGACTGATGGCCAATCTGCAACAGGATCGTGGCTGTATTGTCGGTGAGTATGTGGAGTGGTGTAGCGTGCTGGTTGTGCGATGCTGTCCCCTGTCCAGTTGGAATAGCAATGGTTCTCTGTGTCCCTCACACCCAGGTGACTCTGCGTATCCGAATGGGGCATGGCTGCTCAGTCCATTGAGGAATCCTCGCACCCCAGCAGACGATCGATACAATGAGGCACATGGGAGGACCAGACGTGTGGTCGAGCGTACCTTTGGCCTCCTCAAGTCCAGGTTCAGGTGCCTGGACCGCACCGGGGTGCACTGGCGTACTCCCCACAGAAGGTGTGCCAGATAGTGGTGGCGTGCTGCATGCTGCACAATCTGGCCATTCGGAAGCAGATCCCCCTCATTGTGGATGACGGAGATCAACCAGGGCCCCAGCCCGCAGACCAGGACAGCTCGAGTGAGGTGGACAGCGGAGAGGAGGAAGCTGGGAATGTGCGCCAGCAGCTCATCGCCCGCTACTTCACTTGACGGTGAGTGTCCATGTACGACGGATGATGTGTCTGTATCTATGCAGGTGTGTGTGTGCTGTGTCAGGGTGGCCGTATGTTCACTGCGTGCAGTGTGTCAACGCTCCATGGCCAGGGTAGTATGCCACTGTTGGTGACTGTGGCATTGTGCCCTATTGCTCTGTGCGATGTGTGTACATTGCTTGTAGTTGTTGACATGTACTGTGTGATGGGTGTGTGACACACTCATTGAATGTGCTCCTGTTCTGTCTCCCACCCCTAGGTCCCTACAGGCCCTCCGGATTCCATTGCCATGCCACGCATCAGGTGCCTTTCCACCCAAGGTGGCCGTAGTATTCCGTACAATAAAGACACAGGGCACAAACAGCAGTTAGTGAAAAAGGTGCATTTATTACAAACTGTGACATGTGATTGTGTGTAAGGTGATGACAAAAGTGGTGCGTGCAGTGACAATGAGCTGTCGGTCATGGCTGCGTGATGATCAGGGTGTACCCACTGGTTCTATGTCCATAGTCCAACACACACATGCCATCCAGATGGCTGTGTGGAGTGGGATCGTAGAGCAAGTCAATACAGTGGCTGGTCAAGGAAGGCTGGCGGAAGGCTGGCTGGCTGCCTCACTTGCGACTGGAGCGTGCGAAGTCCTCCCGGGAGATCTGTTTCCTCTTCGGACGGCCCCTTCCACGTTTGGGAGGGGGGTGTGTGGTGGCGACCTGCTGGTGGTGGGTGAGGTGTGCTCACTGGCTGTGGACGCAGGGGAAGTGGACACTGCTGCCCGAGCCTGCGCCCTAGCAGGTGGTGGCGGAGGTGGTGTTGCTGGCCTTGCCTGTGACCCCACCGCCACCACCAGCTGGCCCATGAGGTCCACGAGTTGGTCCATACGGGACACGAATTGGCCCATATGGGCGTCCATGGACCTCAGCACCCCCAGCACCTCCCGCGTGTCAGTAGCAGACCTGGCCCATTGTCCTTGGGCCTCTTCATAGGCCCCAAGGACTCTGGCCATTTGAGGCAGGGCATGGCTCCCAGGGGAGGCTGGCGTTTCCCTGACCCTGCTCCTCCTACCAGTCCTGCTGCCACCGGCCTGCCCACTAGCCACATTGCTCACCACGGTCCTCGCTGTGGCTCCCAGGGTGGATCCAGTCGGCCGGGCCACCACCTGCGCTGGGGCTGGTGCCAGCGAAGACGTGGTGGTGGTGGAGGCGGTGGTGGTCGGTGCGGCGATGGTGGCGGTTGCGGCAGTGGTAGTGGCCGCAATGACCGTGGGTGTGGCCGCAACGACAGTGGCAGCAGGGGACTGGGACTGTTCAGCATCCCTGGATGATGGGTTGGTGGGTAGGAGGGGTCCTGGGGAGCGGCTGGGCCCTGCCACGCCAGATGGGCCAGCTTGGTGGTCCGTGTCCGAAGAGGTGGACAGATCCTCCAGATCCGTGTGTCCTCGTTGGGGGCTTGTAGGCTGGCTGTGCTGGCTGCTGTCTCCATCCCCAGCGTCCAGCAGTTCGTCACCTGTGGAGAGAATGAAATTTGTTATTGTGTTGCACCTGGCGAAGTATGTATTAGTCGTCTGACATTGGCAGTTCGTGCAATCTCGTACATGGGTTTCCCGGAGGCGAGTGTGTGGCTGTGGCATCTGTAGGTGTGTGTGCTAGGCAATGGGACTGTGTGCTGTGCACATGTGGCATGGGACGGATTGGCCATGCCGATGGGTGTGTTGCTTTGCCCCTACTCATTGTGACTCTGGTGTATGCGGGCTCCTGGCCCATCCTGGGTCTGGTTTGTACTTTGCTTTTGGAGTTCAAATGGAACGCTTAGGAACGCATATGGCAACATGGGGGCCATGCCCCAGATTCGCATTTGGGATGGAATATGCTTTTGGGGTTCAAATGGAACGCTTAGGAACGCATATGGCAACATGGGGGCCATGCCCCAGATTCGCATTTGGGATGGAATATGCTTTTGGGGTTCAAATGGAACGCTTAGGAACGCATATGGCAACATGGGGGCCATGCCCCAGATTCGCATTTGGGATGGAATATGCTTTTGGGGTTCAAATGGAACGCTTAGGAACGCATATGGCAACATGGGGGCCATGCCCCAGATTCGCATTTGGGATGGAATATGCTTTTGGGGTTCAAATGGAACGCTCAGGAACGCATATGGCAACATGGGGGCCATGCCCCAGATTCGCATTTGGGAGGGGATATGCTTTTGGGGTACATGCTGTGAGCCATGGGTGCCGAACGTGACATGTGTTGTGGCAGCATGACAGTGCATGGTCTGAGGTGTGTGCATGCCTGACATGCCCTGCATATTTGCTGTCTGTTGTGGTTACTGGACATGGCATTGGACGCATCGTTATGAGTGAGTGATAGTTGTGTGCCAGCCAACGTATTGCAGTTGTCCCATCTCCTTGGTGTGCGTGCTGCCCTGTGCCATGTGCATCACTGCAGTGCTCGGGGGTGTGGCCCATGTTGTGTGTTGTTGCTCACAGTGTGTCGTGCGCTTAATTGACTTCTGGCACATGGTTGGTCATGGGCATGTGTCTTAGCGTGACTGCTGTATGTGTGGCAGCTGTGCGGATGACATGCCTTTCATGTGACTGGGGCTGACAGATGGGATGGATGGTATGTTGTATGTGCATGGTGTGTCTGTGAGTTTGATGGGTTCAGTGGTGTTCGTGTGCATTTCTGTTGTTCCGCTCTGTTGCGTCTAGTGTTGTTTGTCTTACATAGGCGTAGTTGTGGGGTGTGGGGTTGACAGGCAGTGGGGGCTACATGGACAGGACTTCAATGGTGTTTCGGTTGTGTGTGATGAGTTGCACAGTGGCTGCCGTGTGGGACTATATTCAGTGTGGCTTGTGCATGCAGACGTGGCTCCTTGGGTGTTGCTATGTCTGTGATGGGTCATGTGGGGTGTGAGTCTGCTGTTCATGTCCGTGTGCACATTGTTCACTTGTTCGTGACGGTGGGCGGTGCTGCGTGTCCGTGTGCTACGTGACATGTCCCATGTGTTGGTGGTGTTATGGTCCTCATGCCTCCAGTAATCCAGCCCTGTCCAGTTTCCCACCTGCAAGTTGTTCGTGCGTGCACTGTACTGGATGCCACATGGCTCTAAGCGGGGGTGCTCCATGTTGCAGGTCTGTGGGGGTGGGGGGTGTAGTGGGTCGTGGGGGTGGCTGTACACCCACTGACACCGATTGCTGTGGACCGTGATGTCTGCCTTTCGGCTGTCGTTGTGCACTGCGGTGGCTGACACGTGGCTGTGGGGTGTGGGGGATGCTCCTCCTTGCTGTGCTGTGGGACTGGGGCCTGGTGTGTGTTGTACTTGGGCTGTCCCCCTCCGACCCACTGCACTTTGTGTTCCTGCCACTTACCTGTTACTTGTCGGTTGGTGCAGCTGTGGCGGACACATGGGTGTGGTGGGTGCTCGTTGTGGCGCTTCTGGCATATTTGGGGACCTGTTGGTGGTTACGTGGCTGGCTTAGTGTACACATGTCCCCACGCATCTTACAGTTGTTCGGTTTGGCCTGTGTGTGGTAGTGTCTGTTGCATGTGCGTGTGATGTGTTGTGTATTGTGTGCTGGACATGGGGGTGTTTGTCCCTGGGAGCTGTGGCATGGTGGTTGCGCATGTGTGTACATAGCGGTGTGCTGGTATACATTAGTTTGTACTTACCAGCCTCCACTCCCTCTGCTAATCCGGCGAGGATCTCCGGATGGATTACGACTCGCACCTTCTCCTCCCACGCTTTGAAGGTCTTAAAGAGCGCGGGATTCCCTCCGCCAGTGACGGCAGCCAGCTCTCTGTTTTTGCCCTCCTTCTTCTTGACCAGGCTCTTTACGTCATTCCAACGTTTGTTTATCTCGGTTCTGTTCCTGGGCAGGGTCCCGACTGCATTGACCTGGTCTACGATCCGGGTCCACATTCTGTTTCTGGTGGCTAGTGGTGTGTGCTGGACCATGTTCCCATAGATTTGTGGGTACACCTTGATGATCTCGTCGACCATGACCGTCAGCTCCATGGGCGTGAACTTGGGCATCCTTTGTGGTGCCATGGTGTTTGTGGTGCTGGTGCGGTGTGTGTTGTGTAATGTGCAGGGGGTTTGTGGTGCCGGTGTTTGGTGGTGGTGGTGGTTGTGATGTGTGCGTTTCTGTGGTGTGCTGCTGTCCTTGCTGTGTCACTGTGTCCTCTCCTCTCCTCTCTGGTTTGCAATGTAGCAAGGGGTTGTGGTCTGTGGGAGTGCTGCTTTTGTACTCACCTATGTGGGTGTGTCCTCATGGTCTGTTGTTTTCAGGTGTGTTGTGTCTGGGGTTCTGGCCTTTGTATTTTTTGTTTGTCCGGGGGGTGTTTTCGGGATGTGTACTGTGCTTGTGTATTTGTGCGTGCCTTGCTGTGTGGACTTGTTGGCCATGTTGTGTGCTATTGGTTTTGTGTGCGGATGGTTTCTGTGCAGGTACGTGGGCGCCATGGCTTCTGCCGTGTCGATTCTCATCGGCGTTGTTTGCGCTGGCGGGCGGTATTTTTGTTGTTTTTCCGCGCTCATGGCGGTGCGATCGTAATTTCACGTGCGGTGTGTCGGCCGTGTGGGCGGGCGGTTTTGTGTTGTCGTGCGTGTTTCCGTCCGTGGCGGGCGGTTTGACTCCGACTCGGACGATGGCGGGCGGTATTTTGTATGATTTTTCCGCCGATGGCGGTTTTCAGTTTGTGTACTCATAATGGCGTGGTCGGTGTTCAGGCGGTGTGTGCGGGCGGATTTTTGCCGCTTCCATGCCTGGCGGATTTTTTTACGCCGGGTATCGTAATGTGCCCCTTAATTATTATTATTGATTAATTAATTTGAATTAATAATTATTGAATTGATAATTAATTATGTTAATTGTGTAATTAATTTTTTTACATTAAATTTTAGGTGTGGGTTGTGGGTTTTGTAGGGGTATAGGGTGGGAAGTAAATTAATTATAATTAATTTATAATTATTTTGTATTTATTATTAATTATTTAATTGATTGTTAATTATGTTAATTGTGTAATAATTTTTTTTTACCTTAAATTTTAGGTGCAGGTTGGGGGTTTTGCAGGGGTAGAGGGTGGAAGTAATTTAATTGTAATTAATTAATAATTAATTTTTAATTAATATTAATTCCATCTAAGGTTTACAGTCCGACCGCCTTTGTGCAATGAAGGCGGTCGGAGCGTAAACCGGCCGGTCTGACCGACTGGCTTCCGACGGGCTCAAGGAGTCCGTCGGCCAGTCGGAACCGCAACGTAATTCTTTAAGCACGGCGTTTCCGCCGTCGGGATTATGATGTCGGTTTCAGACAGCCTTTCCATGCCGGCCTTTCCGACATGGAAAGGCTGTCAGAAAGTGACTTTGGGGGCCTCTAGCAGGGCCCCCTTGCCTCCGCGGCCTACAGTTGTCTGCTCCCCCCCCCCTGTAAATTCCTGCACGGTGCAGTGATTTACACAAACTCCCATTTCTCTATGGGAGCTTGGGCTGCGGCCGGTTTCTGACTGCCGCACAAGCTCCCATAGAGAAATGGAAGTCTGCGACCGCACCATGTGCTGTCGCATCGTAATAATGTGGTCGGGACCGTCGACCGGTATTCGGTCGGTCACGATTTCGCTGCGATGTCGGTCTGAGGCAACTCTGACCGACATCGTAATGAGGCACTTAATGTATAAATATTCTTTTTTAAAGTTAGGTTTCAGGTGCGGGTTGTGGGTTTTGTAGCTGTATAGGGTGGGAAGTAATTTAGTTTGAAGTAATTCATATCAATTTTTAAACTAATATTAAGTAATTGATAGTTAATTATGCTAATTGTGTTATTAAGTTTTTTGAATGCTAAGTTTTTGGTGCTGATTGTTGGTTTTGTAGGGGATATAGGGGTTGCATTGACTGGAGTGGGAATAGTAAATTTTACCCCTCCACAATACAACACTTTTCCTACTGTTGCATAGACTGGAGTGGGAATAGTAAATGTTACCCCTCCGTAATCCAACACTTTCCCTACTGTTGCACTGACTGGGGTGGGAATAGTAAATTTTATCCCTCCGTGATCTAACACTTTCCCTACTGTTGCATAGACTGGAGTGGGAATAGTAAATGTTACCCCTCCGTAATCCAACACTTTCCCTACTGTTGCACTGACTGGGGTGGGAATAGTAAATGTTACCCCTCCGCAATCCAACACTTTCTCTACTGTTTCACTGACTGGAGTGGAAATGGTAAATGTTAACCCACCAGAATCCAACACTTTCCCTACTGTTGCACTGACTGGATTGGGAATAGTAAATGTTACCCCTCATCAATGCAACACTTTCCCTACTGTTGCATACACTGGAGTTCGAATAATAAATGCTACCACTTTGCAATCCAACACTTTTCCTACTGTTGCACTGCATGAAGTGCAAATAGTTATATTTATCTGTCATGCGTTCAACAATTTCCCTACTGTTGCACTGACTGGAGTGGGAATAGAAAATTGTACCCCTCTGCAATTAAACATTTTCCATACTGTTGCACTGCGTGGAGTGGGATTAGTAAATGTTACCTCTTTTGAGTCAACATTTTTCCTATTAGTGTATACATTGTAGTGGGAATAGTATATATATTATTTATAGAGTTTTATAGTTTACTTTATTTAAAATCAAATTATTATGTTTTTGTGTATGTAAAAATATAATTCAAATTAAAAATATTTTTTATATTTAATATTAATACATTTTTAGCAACTTGATAGTTTTTTATGCTGTTTACTTTTTTAATTGTAATTAAATTGATATGTTTTTTAATTTTATTATGTTATTGGGTATACATATATATGTTTATTTATTAGATTATTAAATTTAAAATTATTTTTTTAATTAAAATATAAATTGAAAATATTTGTTTAATAATATTTGTAATTATATATGTAACAAAATATATACATTAATATGTATGTGTTTTAATTTTTTGAATAAGTAAAATAGTTATATTTATTTCAAAATTATATATATTTAATTTGTGTTATATTAGTTTTACTTTTGAATAAATTTAATATTTATATATATTTAAAAAAATGATATTTTGTTCAACGATATTAATGATAATGATATTTTTAAGTTAATATTTTTGTAATTTACATTATAAATATAGGTTGACGATATTTTGGACAACAATATTTATGTGTCAATATTTTGGTATGGCAATATTTCCAGAGGCGATATTTTGTCAGTGAACCTTCAGTTTTCATTCTTTAAGCCACCATTAACTTTTACATCACTTGCCGTCTCCTTCACACTCCTCACTGCTGTCTGCTCGTTCACCCTGTTCCTTCTTGCCAATTGCTCCTCCACCCTTTTTCCTCCTGCTGTTTGTGCTTCTTCACCCTTAACTAATAGTGCTTGATGTAATGTGCCAGCTAATACATGCGAATAGCATTGATGCTGTATTTCCAAGTCATGCTCTTTGCCCCATTCACTAAACAATTGTAATGACCAGCTTTTACGTTTAGCTTTACAAACGTTTTGAATAGTCAGTGAGTTCCAAGAGTTCTCCTGGTAACCTATGACATTCACAGCTTTTCTGTTGTTGTGACAAGCACAAGCATTTACACATGCACAATTGTTCCTGGTGCTTACGAGAAGTGCAATCTCTAGTTTTTTTCCTTGGTGAGAAATCCCTCCCACTAAAACCCTACTAATTTTTCTGTGTTCACTGCCCATTCTCACCTTGGAAACAGATTTACTTCTGTGCCTGACAGGAGTACATCCCTGACTTTGAGCAGGGGAAAGTTTATTAGTTGCCACAAACTTGTCGATTTGTGCGTGGGCACAAACCTTCCAGAGCCCCTCTGCATTGGAATGGCCATCCCCTGTACATAGGAAGAGATTTATTTCCATGTCATATTTCACCACACCCTTCTATTATTACACGGGTGAGTACACGGAAGCACGCCTGATTCAGGTATGGTTACTCAGGATGTTTGCACTTGCAGGCTGCACTTACAACCACAAAGTGCTTTGTTATTCGAGCACTGAGGGCCTGATTCACAAAGGTAAAAGTTTATGATTGTTTGCTATTCACAAAAGGATTTACGAGTAGTATCTTTACCAGTGGGTTTGGAGCGTGCAGAGACCACTATAAATGTTGTCTTGGACCCCACAAAAACTTGTGACAGCCCTGGTTATAACATCTTGCATCACTGTGCTGCTGAAAGGTTTTCTGGTCTGGCCTAATCTGCAGAGTTTGCCTTTCTCAGGAGGTCTTGCACAGTAGGTGTGAAGCAGGGCTCCATTATTCACATAGAAATGTTATTGACCTTCAAATGTCAGCACATTGGTGAAAAATGCAAATGTCCCCTTTTTGCTGTTGTGTATGCAAAACACATTTAAATAATTCTCATTCAAAGTCTGCAGATCATAAATCTATGAAATTGGTCTTGTCATTCTTGTGAGCCTTTGAAGTTATCATCCGCAGAGCAGCCGCTCTGCCTGTGCAGCACTTCTGAGATTAAATAGTGCTCAGAGGCACAACAGAACTTCAGGAGGATTCAGAGGCAGCGCAGCCAGCGGTGCAGAGGACAGGATCCAGGGCAGGGCCAGAGCTCTGTCTGTTAATGTGTGCAGTTCACCTCTGAGTCCTTCCTCCAGGCATTGACTTCATCATACTACTACTGCTGGTTAAAGTTATTATGATATTATGATTATTATGATTATTATTATTTATAATACTACTCAAACAATAATAATAATAATAGTAACAATGACAATATTATTATTAATGATAATAATAATGTTATTATCATTGTATCATAAGAATGCTCATAATATCTACTATTATCATTATTGCTATTTTTGTCAGTAGTAGTATATGGGCCTTCTTATGACTTAGGTGGTCTCGGAGTGGAGCCACCCCGCTGCCGCCCTGCTCCGAGACTGCCAAAGCCATTGAAGACGGCCCGCCAGAGTATGACTTATTGTTACTCTGGCGGGCGGTCCTTTGACGGGCCCACTGTGGTGCCTTTGAAAAAGGCACTGCAATGGGAGCGTCAAAGGAAGTTCCTGCAGGGCATGGACTGTCGAGTCCATGCCCTGCAGGAACTGGGGGTGCATGCACACAGGGAGGCTCAACATGTGCCTCCCAGCATGCACCCCATGGTTCAGAGGCAACAGGGGGCTCTGTAGGCCCCCCTTTGTTTCCTCACCGCCACACTTTTCATGGCGATCGCACTGCCATGAATAGTGTGGTGGTGAAGAAACTCCTTATATGCTTGGCGGTGCCGCAGCGGCAATTAGGGGCCTTAAACTGCTGCGCCACATCCAGAGATCGTGGATCCCTGGCGGCAGCAACGGTCCTGTAGCGGTCCAACTGCCACAGTCCTAATGCGGCGGGCGGAGCACCAGTCTGGCGGTCCACGGATCGCAGCCACAGGTTTGGCGGCCCATTGGACTGCCGAACTTGTAAAAAGCGCCTAAGTATTATTAGTGTTGATAGAAGTCAGATTTGTTCCTTGTATTAATATTATTAACACTGTTATCATTCTTATTATTATTAATAATAATAGTAGTAGTAATCGTAGTAGTTTTATTAGTGTTGACATTATTATTGATAATAATATACTGAATGATGATAATAATCACATTATTCATTTTATTGCCATTATGGTTACTCCCATCGTTGGTATATTGTTCTATTATTATTGATATCATCATTATTATTTATTCCGTGATTATTACTATCATTATTATTATTATTATTACTATTCTTATTATTGTTATTATTATTACCTTTTGACACTTGCCTAGTCGGTGAAATATGGATTATACAATTGCTATCTACTTGGTAATTAGAAAGGAGAGCAAGGAGGGACAGATGCTTGACCCTGCAAGATAGAAAAAGAATGCACTGAAAGGTGGGCGTCCTTCCTGGAGGACAAGGAGCACAGTTCCAGGGGGCTGTAAGGTAAAGACTCAATTCATATCCCTCAAGGGAACTCCAGGAATTTCGCTAAAGTAGCTGTCAATCACTGTGCGAATTAGAAGGGGAACGTAATCTGTCTCTGGTTTACATATAATTCTTTCTGACCCTCATTACAGTTTGAATTGCCAGAAAACCTAACGTCTTTAGCTGCTAATTTTACAATTACTAACCAGAATGGGCATAGAAAAGTTAAGGAGAATGTAAAGAAAGGAGATGGTAGGGATTAATTGGGAGTGAAAGGTAAGTATTTCCTCCAGGCTTCCCAGTGTGCTTGCAAGTACTTATTGTTCCTAGTACTAACTGAAAGTTATACAGCTGTAATGTGGCTGGGTTGCAAGGTCTCCTTGCATCTAAGAGTTTTGATATTTACTTTGATGATGCATTAATTATTTGTTTTCAAGAAACTTGGGGCCTCATTACGATGTTGGGCGGAAACTTTCCACCCAACACCGTCTCAAATTAGGAACCGACCGACTCGTGGTCGGCGGTTCTGCCCGACTGATTACGATGCGACCGAACACGGTTTGGTCGGATTCCCATTGTTTCCTATGGGAGCCCGTGTTCCGACCGACAACCGGCCCTAACACGGGCTCCTATGGGGAAATGGGGTGTGTGCGGAAAACCCTGCACCCTGTCGCGGGCACCCCATTGTGCCTGCCACACAGTGCAGGGTTTTACAGGGGGTCCCTTAGATACCCCCTAGGCCTCAACCAGAGGCTGCAGGATAAAGAGGGCCCTGCTAGGGGCCCCCAAAGTCACTTTCCGACAGCCTTTTTGTGCCGGACAGGCTGACTCGGAAAGGCTGTTGGAAATCGACATCGTAATCGGTCGGCCGGAAACGCTGTCCATAGAGGTGCACAATGCGGTTCGACCGACACGGATACTCCGAGAGCCAGTCAGAACCGTTTCGGATGACTGCGCAGTGTACTTTTCAACCGCGAACATCGTAATCGGTCGGGTGGAATGTAAACCGACTGAGTCGGTCGGAAGGTTTCTGACGCGGTCTAGGTAATTCCGACTGTCAGGAGGAGGCTTTCCGCTCGACATCGTAATGAGGCCCTTGGTTTGTAAGGACTTTGATTTAGATAAATATGTGTTATATTGTTGTCCTGCTTTCCATTAGTTTGAGGCCAACCAATGGGGAAGGGGCGGGGGTATCTATTCTACTAAGATTCTTCTTTAAAAGGCAGGACACGCAGTTTGCTACCTTACCATATGCTATGGTTGTTTATTGTTAGTATATAGGATCAGATGATAGCTTGCATAAAATTTTACTTTGTAATGTTTATTTTGGTCCTACTATTAATTTTGTGCTTTCTCTATATAACTATAAGTGATTTAAATAAAAATGTTAGATCAATTCCCAAATTCTTTTTTCATTGTAGCAGGAGACTTTAACATGAGAATTACCTTTCCAGCTTATAGGAAAGCTGGTTTTTAGAATTAGACCCCTTCCGGACTCTCATTTCACCCTCCCTTCTAAATAGTAAGAGTGATGATCGTTCTATGGACTCATTAACTTGGGAATTGGAGTTAAATTTGGCTCTAATCAATGGAAGATTTGGTAATTTGGAATCTGATAATTTTACCTTGCAAAGAGGTTCACAAAGACCATTGATAGATTATATTTTATTCAATATTATTAGTCTAAATGAATCACAAATTTTGAAATTAGGCCCAGTTCTTGGAGTGATCACTCTTAGCTTTATGTAACTCTCAATTTAAATAAAGATGATGTGAGGGATACAATTTAAACCCCTTTTGTATTCAGATGCAGATTGGATGGTATATATGTTTGGAGGGATATCTTAGGTGATGACATCAATCGATTGCAACAAATCTTAGAGGTGCTCCCTCTTAGTATATATATAACTTTTTTAAAGACCTATTGAGTTATTTAAGAGATATTTTTTCGATTAGATCAAATGTGTTAAATGGTCTCACCAATTTTCAAATATAATTCCATTCCTCAGAAAAGGAAATTAATTAAAAACAAGCAGGTGGCAAAGTTTTGGTTCTCACTTCAGTCAGCAGTGTATCAAGGCAATATGCGTACATTTTGGTACCTGATAGCGAAACCCCTAGGTAAGGATAGTGTAAAAAAAAGCCTACCCCGATTGACTAAGGTACATGATGCTCTTATTCTAATAAGATATATGCCCCAACTGATATAACTCTTCCACATCTGAAACTACGATCACCTTCTCTTAATTTAAACAAATTAGAGTTCACACAGAAGGAGATTGTGCATAGAGTCCTAAAATGTAATCACAGCTTTTACCAGTTGAACAATATGGATTTCGTAAAGTCTGTTCTACAGTAGATAATATTTTGTGTCTGACCGTGGAGAGCGAGAAATATATGAAAGTTCTGAAAATGAAGGTTTATCTGGCATATGTTGATTTTAGTAAAGCCTTTGACTCCGTAGATAGAGCAGGTTTATGGCACAAACGTTTTAAATTAAGTATTCCGAGTGAACTGCTGTGTCTGTTGATGAACCTTCCCTCTGAAAATTGTTTAAAAGTTCTACTGGATACTGGGAATTAATATACTGATAAAATTTGGGTTAATAACATCTTAAAACAAGGCTGTATATTAGCCCTGTTGTTATTTTCTCTATACCTGTCTGATTTTCACACTTTATTAAAAAAAAATCATCACTCATCAGCCAAAAATAGGGTTTGAGGAAATATCAACTTTATTTTATGCTGATGACTGAGCATTAATGTCCCTAAATCTGATAGGCCTGCAGAAACAAATCAACATCTTAGCCTCATTTGCACTTGCCCATAACCTCCCAGTTAATGAGGGGAAAACAAAAATTATGATATTGGGAGCAAGAGGTATTAAATCACCTCGGTACTTGTACTATAATCGTAAAATATTAGAGGTAGTAAAAGATTATACATACCTGGGGGTGAATATTACAAGCTTTCTTGGATTCTTCATGATAAACTATAGTTCTCTAAAATGAAGTCTGTAGGTTTTGGTCTACTGCAGGTTATTTAATGCCCAAGTTAAAGGAGATTTGCAATCCCTTTTTAAATGTTTATGTAGCAAAAATACCTCAGTTTGTACAATATGCTATTGGCGCTAGTTTGATGTTTTCCCTTAATAATATACCCCATATTGCATCTGAACTCCAGAAAAACGTCTTGGCTCCAGCTCGATTGAAATGATGCGCCTTGAGCTAGGTTTGACTGGTATAATTTTTCGGGCCTACTGTCAGAATATTTGTTATGTCTATCAACTGTTCAGAAGTCCAGAAAAGATCTTGTGGAGAGAATTTTTACATGATAGGAATGAGATTTACACAATTGCTCAAATTTATTTCCACTGCTAGAAGCAGATGGAACAACATTCTGAAGCTTCGATTAAAAAAGTTCCTGCACGTCAAATGTTTTCGGGATGACATGCATCATTGTTTGCAGATAAAAAGATTGCAACTGAATTATTTGTTCGTAAGTTGTGGCCTGATGCAATTTTACTTGAAGGCCATGATGTGTCCAAATATACAAAGAATATTTATGAAGTTTAAATTTGGCCAGATTCCTATTGGATAAAATGTACGGATTAGAAGGGAGGGCACCTATTTTCATCCCAGTTATCAATATTGTGGTGCTAAGAAAAATAATAAGATTCATGTTTTATTTTTTGTCTCTGTCTTTTATATTTACAAACAAAATGTACTTGTCCCATCATTTTAAAGTATTCACTAGAAACACACGAGGAAGCACTTTACTTATTGTTAAACCTACCAACTGTGAATATGTGTTATTGCTTGATGAAATTCTTCGGGTTCTTTCTTAAATTGTAAAGACTTTTTAAAAGATTTGTATATTACTGTCATTAACTATTGGTTAATGCATAATGAATTAGAATATTATATTTTCTTTTATGTATTTATGTATTAGCATTGTGTGTAATGTTTCTGTGGAAGCACGTTTGAAATAAATAAATATATTATGTAGTAAGTAGGTGAGTCTTAAAACCAATCAAGCACAAAGAACACCATCACACTGCTGTGATGAGGACAGTTAAGGACACAGGGTCATGCATAAAGTCTCCGGCAAGTCCAAGGCAGGCATCTGCGGTCATCCATAGCCTACTTCCAACAATCAAGCAGTGGAGGCTGATACTGAACGCAGCATCTTTTTGGACTAAGTGCTCTACTTAAATCCTATGATAGTAGGCAAGTTGTTGAATCCATTAGCCAGAAAGTCAAAACAACTCTACGAAGCAAATCACAGTAAAAGAGAATGAAGTGTTAACCACCTGCTCTTCAAGCAAAGAACTGACTAGTGTTGTGTGACATAAAGACAAATGCACAGGAAGAGGTGGTACAGCACCAGTGTCTTGCAGGAAACACTGCAAATGGGTCATGCCATAAATTGCTGCTTACCCCATGGGAGGGACATGTCTTTCTGTGCCAGCTTTGACTTCAGGAGCACTGACGGAACCAACAACCTCGATACCGTGGACGACAGCACTGAGCTTGATGGATACTATTATGAGTGGTCTACATTGATATGAGCTTGAGAAATTGAGGAATATAACCCCTGGAGCGGTAGTATAAATAGCACTCCAAAGGCCGAAGCCAGTTGCTTTGGGATCCTAATGTGCATGCTCCACATCAGGTGAACCCTGTGTGTGTGTCACAGCAACACAGACTAGTGCACCAAGCCGTCTACTGCTCCTTCACTATGGTCCCAACACCCTACATGGACTATGTCACCCTGGTGGTCTGTGTGGGAAGCTGAGTTTCTGTTGCAGTAAACCCCCACTTTTTGCCAGACTACTGATGCACTTTGACTCTATGTGCCCTGGGTCCCTGCCAATCAGGTTCCCAGGGCCTGTGTTCTTTCCCAAAACTGTACCTTGTACCCCCAATTGGCACCTCTCTTGCCACATGTCAGTTCCTTGTAAAAAGGTACCGTGGGTACCAATGGCACTGTGGCCAGGCAAGGCCTCTAAGGGCTGCAACACCTATTGTGCCACCCTTAGAGGCCCTGTACCTTTACACCCACACACTGACATTGCAGGCTGCGTGTTTTGGTGCATGTTGGACTTGGCCCTTTTTGGCTAAAGTTCCTTAAACGTTTTGCCTTCCTCCTAGACCTTTTTCTGACATAATGTTGCCGACTTAGATGCTTTGGGCACTTTGCCACTGCTGATCAGTGTCAAAGTGCAAGTGCTCCCTGTATAAAGTGTTATGGTAATTGGTTGTCCATAATTGGTATGTTTGCCTTACTAGTGTAGTCCCTAGTAAAGTGCACTATGTGTGCCAGGGCTGGTAATGCAAATGCTACTAGTGGGCCTGCAGCACTAATTGTGCCACCCACACAAGTAGCCCTAAAGAGAGATCTCAGGCCTGCCACTGCAGTGCCTGCGCGCAGTTTGCTAATTGCCTTGTTGTCCTGACAAGTGCACCCACTTGCCAGGCCTTACCTTCCCTTTTTATGCACATCAGACACCCCTATAGTAGGCCAAGGTACCCCCCTGGGCAGGGTGCAGTGTATGTGAAAGGTAGGACATGTACTGAGGTGTGTACCATGTCCTGACAGTGAAGTACTGCCAAATTCGTTTTTCACTGTTGCAAGGCCATCTCGCCCATAGGACAGAATGAGGAATGCTGTGTCCCATGTTTTCAGTATATCTTCCCATAGGCATAAGATGGAGAGATGGAGTTTAGTGTGCCTGAACTCAGAATTTAATAACACATCTTTTTGTGAAGATGGTTTTTGAATTGTGTGTTTAGAAACCACGCTTTCAGAAGTGGCTGGTTTCTTGTCTTAAACCATCCTGTGTGCCTCTGCCTGGTTGTATATTGCCTGCCTGGGTTTAGACGTGACAGGGTCTGGGAAGTGTCGTGACCCCAGGGAGGAGAAGGTGAGACAGCAACAGGCTGGCCTGCATTTGATGTGAGGGGGAGGAGTAGCCCCCTGGATGTGAAGAGGGCTGTGTTGCTGCCACAAAAGGATGGCTCCACCTCCTGCTGAGCGTCTGGGCCCCAGACCCTGACAATCAAAGGAGGAGGGTGTGCACTGGCAGGAAGACACCCAGGTCTGGTTTTGGACCGAGGTCAGAGCCCCCTGAACACAAAGACTTCAAAGGCATTTAGGGGTATAAATGTAAGAGCTAAAACCCCTGAACTCAAGACTGAAATCCATGTTGAAAAAGGATTGAACCTACTTGGTGCTCAAGAGGAACCTCTGCCAAAGAAGAACAGCTGAAGAGACTGAAGAGAAGGACTGCCCTTGCTGTGTGTTCTGGGGCTGGCCTGCAGTTTGCTGGTTTGACTAAGGAGAGGACAAGGGACTTTGCTGTGTGCTGTGTCCTGAAGTAGCGTGTCTCCAAGGGCCCGAGGAGAGCTGGTCCCCTGTTGTGGAAACTCAGGAACACAAAAGGTTCCAACCGTGTCTCAGCGACGCTGTGTGCGTGGTGCTCTTGCACGCCTGAGACTGCTGTGTGGTCCGTGGTACTGTCTACGAGGTGCCCGTGATCGCACTGCCCCCGCAGCGTGAAACATCGTCCACGCTGCTGCCTTGCTGTTGTGGCCTGAGCCGTCATCGTACCTGAGGCTGTGAGGAAGGATCACCGCTGCCGGCCCGAGCCGCAACGTGCCAAAGGATTGTGTGAAACTAAGAACTGTGTCTCAGCGACGCTGTGTGCATGGTGCTCTTGCACGCCTGAGACTGTCGTGTGGTCCGTGGTACTGTTTACGAGGTGCCCCGGGATCGCATTGCCCCCGCAGCATGAAACATCGTCCACGCTGCTGTATTGCTGTTTGTGGCCCGAGCCGTCATCGTAACTGAGGCTGTGAGTAAAGATCGCCGCTGCCGGCCTGAGCCGCAACGTGCTAATGGGGCCCTTGAAACTGAGGACTGTGTCTCAGCGACGCTGTGTGCGTGGTGCGCTTGCATGCCTGAGACTACCGTGTGGTCCGTGGTACTGTTTACGAGGTGCCCCGGGATCGCATTGCCCCCGCAGCGTGAAACATCGTCCATGCTGCTGTATTGCAGTTTGTGGCCCGAGCCGTCATCGTAACTGAGGCTGTGAGTAAAGATCGCCGCCTCCGGCCCGAGCCGCAACATGCTAACAGGGCACTTGAAACTGAGGACTGCGTCTCAGCGACGCTGTGTGCGTGGTGCTCTTGCACGCCTGAGACTGTCGTGTGGTCCGTGGTACTGGTTACGAGGTGCCCTGGGATCGCATTGCTCCCGCAGCGTGGAACATCGTCCGCACTGCTCTATTGCTGTTTGTGGCCCGAGCCATCATCGTAACTGAGACTGTGAGTAAGGATCACCGCTGCCGGCCCGAGCCGCAACGTGCTAAAGGATTTCTTGAAGCTAAGGAAGCTACAAGGTGAAAGGGATCATGATCGTTGTTCTGCGAAAGGAATCTGCCCACGGTCATCAACGACGGAGAAGGCCGCGCCATAACCTGTCCGGCTACAGCATCGCCTAGCAACAGAGCCACAACGTGATCGGGATCGCCCAGCAGGACGTCCGACGAGCGGGGAGAGAGAGAGAGCGAGGCAGCGCACCCCCCCCCAGGTAAGGCTTGGACTCCGGTCGGGAGCCGCAAGTGTGTGTGGCCTGGGGAGGCATGCAGGAGGAGTACAGGAGTGCTCTGAGCTCTCTCCCGCTGCACCGCGTTAGACGCGCTGAGTCCCCAAGTAGCCCGGACCTGCCCAGCAGGACCGGGGCCGCCCTTGTAAGCCTATGACCGTTGTCTCTGCTGTTGGGGCCTAGGGGTGCCCGAGTTGACCACGCAGATTGCATTACGAAACACATTATTATTGCATTACAAACTGCCTGATTCTTGCATTACGAACCGCATTATTATTGCATTACGAACTGCCTGATTCTTGCATCACGAACCACATTAATATTGCATTACGAACTACCTGATTCTTGCATTACGAATCGCATTATCATTGCATTACGAACTGCCTGATTCTTGCATCACGAACCGCATTATTATTGCTTTACGAACTGCCTGATTCTTGCATTATGAATCGCATTATTATTGCATTACGAACTGCCTGATTCTTGCAATAAGACTGTCCTAGTATTACATTACGAGCTGCATTACGAACTGCATAGCCTTCCATTAGGACTGCATTAGAGATCGTAAATTGCTCATTAATACCGCAAGAACCTACAATCAATCAATCAATCACGGCATTTATAGAGCGCGCTACTCACCCGGGAGGGTCTCAAGGCGCTGGGGGAGGGGGTAAGTTACTGCTCGAACAGCCAGGTCTTGAGCTGCTTCCTGAAGGAGAGATGGTCCTGGGTTCGCCGAAGGTGAGTGGGGAGGGAGTTCCAGGTCTTGGCTGCCAGGTAGGAGAAGGATCTTCCTCCGGCGGTGGTTCTGCGGATGCGTGGTACGGTGGCGAGGGCGTGGCTGGTTGATCGTAGCTGGCGTGTGGGCGTGTAGAAGGTCATGCGGTCGTTGAGGTACTTTGGGCCCATGTCGTGGAGGGCCTTGTGTGCGTGGGTGAGGAGTCTGAACGTGATTCTCTTGCTGACGGGGAGCCAGTGCAGGTCTTTCAGGTGTCCGGTGATGTGGCTGTGTCGGGGGATGTCCAGGATGAGTCGTGCGGAGGCGTTCTGGATGCGCTGGAGTCTTTTTGAAGTTTGGCTGTGGTTCCGGCGTAGAGGGTGTTCCCATAGTCCAGTCGGCTGGTGACGAGTGCCTGGGTGACGGTCTTCCTGGTTTCAGTGGGGATCCATCTGAAGATCTTGCGGAGCATGCGCAGGGTGTTGAAGCATGAAGATGAGACGGCGTTGACTTGTCTGGTCATCGACAGGGAGGAGTCCAGGATGAAGCCCAGGTTGCGTGCGTGGTCCGTTGGCTTGGGCGCGGTGCCCAGGGCCGGGGGCCACCAGGAGTCGTCCCAGGCGGAGGGTGATGAGCCCAGGATGAGGACTTCCGTCTTGTCTGAGTTCAGTTTAAGGCGGCTGTTCCTCATCCAGTCGGCGACGTCTCTCATCCCGTCGTGTAGGTTGGCTCTGGCGGTGGTGGGGTCGTTGGTGAGGGAGAGGATCAGCTGGGTGTCGTCGGCGTAGGAGATGATGTTGAGGTTGTGTTGGCGTGCGATGGCTGCGAGGGGGCTCATGTAGACGTTGAAGAGGGTTGGGCTGAGTGAAGATCCTTGTGGAACGCCGCAGATGACTTCGGTGGCTTCGGATCTGAACGGGGGAGGCGGACTCTCTGGGTTCTTCCGGCGAGGAACGAGATGATCCATTCCAGTGCTTTCTCTCGGATTCCGATGTTGCTGAGGCGCTTCACTAGGGTGCGGTGGCAGACGGTGTCGAACGCCGCGGAGAGGTCCAAGAGGATGAGGGCAGCTGTTTCCCCGTTGTCGGTTAGGGTTCTGATGTCGTCGGTGGCTGCGATAAGGGCGGTCTCGGTGCTGTGGTTGGCCCGAAACCCGGACTGCGAGGGGTCGAGGGATCCATTCGTCTCGAGGAAGGCGGCAAGCTGTCTGTTGACGGTCTTCTCGATGACTTTGGCCGGAAACGGAAGGAGCGAGATGGGACGGTAGTTCTTGAGGTCGGTGGGGTCCGCCGTTGGTTTCTTCAGGAGGGCGGTAAGCTCGGCGTGCTTCCAGCTCTCCGGGAAGGTGGCGGTGTGGAAGGAGGAGTTGATGATGTCCCGGAGATGGGGTGCGATGGTGGCGTCGGCTTTGTTGAAGACGTGGTGTGGGCAGGGGTCGGTTGGTGATCCGGAGTGGATGGAGTTCATCGTGCGGGTGGTGTCTTCGGTGCTGATCGGGGTCCAGTTGCAGAGGGTGGTGGTGGCGGGCGTTGGTTCGGCGGTAGGGTGCGTGGTTTGTGCGTCGAAGCTGTTATGTATGTCGGTGATCTTGCGGTGGAAGAACGCGGAGAGTGAGTTGCAGAGGTCTTGCGAGGGGGTGATGTCGTTGTTTCCGGCGCTGGGGTTGGAGAACTCTTTGACGATGCTGAAAAGTTCCTTGCTGTCATGGGCGTTGTTGTCCAGTCGTTCTTTGAGTGCCGACTTCTTGGTGGCACGGATCAGCTGGTGGTGTTTGCGGGTGGCGTGCTTGAGGGCGGTCCTGTTGTCTGTGGTCTGGTCGAGTCGCCAGGTTTTCTCGAGAGTGCGGCAGTTCTTCTTGGATTCCTTGAGTTCGTTGGTGAACCAAGGGGTTTTCTTGCTTCCGGGTCTGCTGGGAGGGTTTTTAGTGGTGCGAGGTCGTCGGCGCAGGCGGTCAGCCACTTGGCGAGGTTGCTGGCTGCTACGTTTGGGTCCGTTGTGTTGGTGGGTGTGTTCTGGCTGAGGGAGGCGGTGAGCTGCTCGGCGGTGATCTTGCTCCAGCTCCGGCGGGGAGCCTGTTGCGGGTGGTGGTGGGTCGCAGTCTTTCTGAAGCTGAAGTGGACGCAGCTGTGGTCGGTCCAGTGGAGTCCGGTGGCGTGGCTGAAGGAGATGTGCTTGCTGGACGAGAAGACGGGGTCAAGCGTGTGGCCGGCGTAGTGGGTGGGCGTGTTCACCAGTTGCTTGAGTCCGAGGTTGGCGAGGTTGTCCAGCAGGGCGGTGGTGTTTCTGTCGTTGTTGTTCTCCAGGTGGAAGTTGAGGTCCCCTAGGAGGATGTAGTCGGCGGAGGGCATGGCGTGCGGGCTGATGAAGTCTGCGATGTCTTCGCTGAATAGTGTGCGTGGTCCCGGGGGTCTGTAGATGAGGGTGCCTCGGAGGGTGGTCTTGGGGTCAGTGTGTATCTGGAAGTGTAGGTGTTCGGCGGCGGTGAAGGTCTCGTCGGAGTTAGTGGAGATGCAGATGGTGTTCTTGTGTACGATGGCGATGCCTCCTCCCGTCTGGTTGACGCGGTCCCTCCGGGTGATCTTGTATCCGTCCGGGATGGCTATGGCGATGTCGGGCGCTGAGGAGGCGTTCATCCAGGTTTCGGTGAGGAAGGCGATGTCCGGTGCTGTTGCGTCGAGCAGGTCCCAGAGTTCCACGGCGTGCCTGTGGACGGAGCGGGTGTTCAGCAGGATGCATTTCAGGTGGTTGCTGCTGGTGGTCGACTTGGCGGAGGTGGTGCAAGTGATTGCTGGCCTAATAACCGGCCAAGTGAATTATTACGAGTACGCATATGTTGGTTTTCTATCGTTTGGTCTCATCGTATTCCTTTTTATAAAGATACTGCTATTTTTATGAAACCAGTGTGGTGTTCATTTGTGGTGTTATCACTGTGTTACTGGGAGTGTGGTTGCAAATACTTTACACATTGCCTTGGAGATAAGCCTGGCTGCTTGTGCCAAGCTACCAGGGGGTGAGCAGGGGTCATCTAAGGGTGTGTCCCTCCTTACCCTGACTAGAAGCAAGGGTCCCTATTTGGACTAAGGTACATACCTCAGCCAACTAGAGACCCCCAGTTCTAACAGTGCAGAACAAAGTGAAGAGTCGACATGGCACACATCCCTGTGTGCCATGCATACAACCCACTGCCCTGGCATAGGTCAGCCACCCCTCTAGCTGGGTGCACTATACCAGTGGTGAGGGTTCAGGTGCATGAGCCCTGTACCCCTACAGAGTCTAAACCAATTCTTAGACATTGTAAGTGCAGTAATGCCATTAAGAGTATATGGTGCTGGGAGTTTGTCATTACAAACTCCACAGCACCATAATGGCTTTACTGAAAACTGGGAAGTTTGGTACCAGTGTGGGATTTAATGAAAAATTCACTCAGAGGGCATCTTAGAGATGCCCCCTGAAAAACGACCAGCCTCTGGTGGGTTCCCTGACTGGTACACACCAGCCTGCCACCACGAGACATGTTTCTGGACCCCTGGCGTGGGAGCCTTCGCTCCCTGAGCCCAGAAACAAAGCCTTTCCTGGGCGGAGGTGTTCACACCTCCCCCAGGGCCAGGAAGAGCCATCTGTAGCAGGGGAGCTTCAAAGGCCTTGCCGCCTTTATAATGCGACCCCCAGCCTCTCCTGCTATCAGGAGCAGGCCCCTTTCCTGTCTCCCCTCCTTTTCAGCAGGAAGACAGGCGGGAAAAATTTGCCAGCCCAGAACGTGTGCCCACCTCTGCCAACCCCACCCCTCAGGTGGCGGAGGCGAGATGAAGCCCACTCTTCAGTGGCGCCATCTTGCAATCAGGATTAGGGATTGTTCCCACTCCCCCACGTGGGGTGAGCACCCCAATGGTATAGTCACCCTAAGGTCAGTAGCCCATTGGCTACTGACCTCGAGACCCCTAAAACACCCCCTAAATACAGTATTTAGGGGGCAGCCCTGAACCAAGAAGACAGATTCCTGCAACCAAAGAAGGACATAAGAAGACACTCAGCAGAGGAGACTGCAGAGAAGAACTGACTTGGCCCCAGCCCTACCGGCCTGTCTGCAGTTTCCAGAGAATCCTGCACCAAAAATCGACCTGTCCTGCAGCTAGACCCCTGGGAGGACTGACTGCCTTCAACAAAGACTGGATCTCCTGTGAACAGCAGCTCTGTTCAAAATAAAACTCCCAAGACAGACTCTGAGCCTGCTGAGGACAAAGAAACCCGATGCCTGGAACCACCACTGCACCCGTCACCTACGGCCTGAGTTTGAGTGGCCCAACGGTCCCAGCGAGGTCCCCCAGCACTCCAGAGTCCGAGTCCACCGTGAGTTGACCCCTCCAGGACTCCCTGACGTCGCCTGCAGCCTCTGCACGGAGACCCCCCCAACCGCGAGTGGCCCGGTAAGGTGAAATCCGACCTCAAAAGACACCCCTGCATCCAGCCGCCCTGCGCCCTGGAGACGAGACCCCGAGGTGCACCTACGTCCCCGAGCCCTCCAACTTACCTGCCCAGCTGTTGGTTCCTCCCAGAAGTCTTGCTGGACCGAGTCTGCAGCTAAAAACCAAAAACCGCCATCCCCATTGAAAACAACTGGGCACCTGACGCCAAAACGGCACCCTGCACCCAGCCGCCCCTGCGCTGCTCCGGGTGTACTTTGGGTGCTAACTCGGATCCCCCTTTGCCCTGAGCCTAACACCAGGATCTTTGCTCCCACGACCCTGTGGCCTGCTCGTGAGCAGCCACCAACCGGAGGACCCCTGTCCCCCGTTGGATAACATTGGGCCTAAGCACTCTGCACCCGGCCGCCCTAGTGCCGCTGAGGGTGTATCATCCTTGACCCTGGGGTAACCCTGGTTCTAACCCCAGAATACCAACTCCGACAACAAAGTACTTACCTGTTAACCGATAATTTAATTTCTCTCTATAGGAATACATTGACTGCTTTTCCTTGAAAAATTTGGTTGATTTGTATGAAAGCTTGAAAAACTAAAACTGTTACAAAACTGATTTACTTACCTTTACTCTAGGAAATGTCCCAGTGTGATGTTTAGGCATATCACACTGAGTAGAAAAAGTAACTTAAAAAGTAATCTGAAAAGTAATTTCGACATTTTGACTTACCTGTATTTCAATCAACTGCATTTGAACCTGCATTCAATTGTAAAACACTGCATAAGCTTTTGCAAAGTATTTATTTCACTTACCTGTGCCAGGCTTGGTTCTAGAAATAAAATAACTAAATAATATTTTTTTTACAAATCAAGTCGGTCTGAGTTCATTCTTTGAGTGTGTGACATCATTTGCTGATTGAGTATGTACAACAAATGCTTAACACTACCCTCTGACAAAGCCTTACTGCTCGCCCACACTACCACAAATAGAGAGTAAGGTGCTATCTACTTTTACCTCTGCCTACCTTTGGGTTCCACTAGACTATGTGCACACTATACCTCATTTTGGTATAGTATATACAGAGCCAGCTTCCTACAGTCTGTCTCAATCGTATGAACCCTTTTCAACCCACCACAAGGTATATCCTGCCTCCAGAATTGTTGGGTCACCTTGCGTTGACCGGCCACAGTTGATTCTGCGTGTGTGCTGAAACTTGGTCTCTGATCATGTGTCTACACAAGGTAAGGGAAAATCAGAACCACAACTATATCAGAAATATAGAAAAAAGAAAATGTCCCTGGAACAATGTTAAATGATTAATTGGGACTGTCTCTGATAAACCTGAACATCTGTCCACTCTTCCATAGCTGCCCCCCGTATTTCTGCTTCAGCAGTGTGAGTTGTATGTCTGAGTACAAATGGGTGGCATACAATGTGATATGTGATTGCAGATCACATTGTAACTAACCCTCAACAAAGTCTGCATCGAAATCTCAAAACAAAGAAACAAGAATATTCTGTAATCATAATGTACTGCATAACTATACATAAAGTGTAAATAGGCCCTCAACAGACTTAGCATGACTGGAATACATTTATTTTGCGTTGGAATCAATAGGTGTGTACTCTTAACCCAGTCCTCCGTATTCTGAGTGCCACTGAGGAAGCAGAGAGCGATCATTACAACAGCATCAACCCTAATGAGAGGAAAACATGGATTCCTACAGTAGTGCATAGACTACCATCTCTGTCCCTGCCATCACCATGGAGACCACCATCTCCATTATGTCTGCCAGGTCTATGTAGCATTTGCGCATGCAGGGCAGATCGTCCCACCACTACTGCCATCACCGTTCTCCCGTCCATGAATGAACTTGACCCAGATAAAGTAAATTTTGATCCTGAAAGTAATCCAAGTGAGTTTAAGGAGTTTCAAGAATAGGTAAAGAAACTTCTGTTACAACAGGTAGTGGGTGCACTCAGCCCACCGTCAGTCCCACAACCCAAAGCACCCTGTAGAACACGGTTCTCCAAAGTCGGTCCTGGAGGGCTGGATCCATGGCAGATTATTAGCATATCCCCATTTAGATAAATGCAGTTATCCTAAAAATCTGGCTTGGATCCGGCCCTCCAGGACCGACTTTGGAGAACCCTGCTCTAGGACCATAGAGTGATGCGACTATTCACTTGTGTGCTCCAAACGAAGGTCCAGGGGGCCTGCTTTACAACAACTCGTACACTTGTCATGTAGACCCTGAACTTTGTCATGAGACAGCGCACACAGCGAGGGCAGACTAACAACAGAGAGATGTGATTGATCTAAGGCTCTGTTGATGGCCTAGTGAGAGAAACTAGAGCCTTTAGCTGAAAAATCACTGTCCTCGCAACCGTAAATCGTGGCATCTCCCATACAGTTGTGTTTGACAATGGATGGGCAAGGTGTATGCCACAGAAACAGAAGGCAGAGGACTTGATTACATTGCTGTTATCTGCATTGTGGTTCAACTTTTCCAGTATATTGAAAGGGCTAGAATGGGCCATGACCATGGAGTTCTGAGGACATCTGAGGCAGCATATTCTGCATATAATGTTGCGCCTCATCCCTATCCTTTTCCCCATGAATATATAACAGCAAGCTTTGTGTGAATTTATTGCCACATACTAAATATCTCACTGCCCTCCTGTTATGTATTAAAATGTTTTCATATTTTTGTGGTCTGTCCTTGTCATTAATTTCCACCTAAGAAATCTCCACCATCATCTGCATTGTGAGTGCACAGTTCCTGTGCTATTGACATAGGATCATATGTATCATAACAACACACTTTGTCCGAGTCATATTGCTTGTGTTGTGATCGCATCTAAATCTAGGGCCGTATCATGATGAGCTGCACTGGCTCAGTGCAGCGAAGAAGGCCTATCTTTTTGTGTGCAAAGTGTCTAATGTTCAAACACATAACTCGGAATTTCTCCAAGTTAATGCATGAAATTTAGACAGAACAAGTCGCAAAAAGAGAGAGGCAAAGTTAATTTGCTAATGCATGATTTTTAGACAGAAAAATTCAGGAACAGAAAGAGGTAAAGTTCATGAGTTAATGCGTGAACTTTAGACAGAACAAGTTGAAAAAAGAGAGGAAAAGTTCATATGTTAATGTATGAACTTTAGAAAGAACCCGTCGGAGGCAGCGAGAGGCAAAGTTCATGCAACAATTCAGAGAAGTTCCGAGTTGAACTTTATGGGCCTGATTCACAAAGGTAAACTTACACTTTTGTGTAAGTTTACGTTTGTTTTGGTATTCACAAGCACGGAGTTGATAGTAAGATTACGACTGTGGAGACTCCGCAGTCGGCCATAAAAAGATAGGCGTATCCTATCTTTTTATGGGCAGAGTTCTCTGCACCCACTACGGAGACCTCCACGCATAATAAGATAGGAGTATGCCTTTCTTTTTATGTGCGGAGTTCTCTGCCCTGACTGCAGAGTCTCCACAGTCCTAAACTTACTATTAACTCAGGCCCTCATTATGATGAGGGCCGGAAAGCCTCCGACCACAGGTCGGAGGCTTTCCGAGCCTCATTGCGGTTTCATTACAATGAAGGTGGTCGAAACTGAAACCAGCCCATCGGCCAGTCGGAGACCGGCACGTAATCCCTATGGACGGCATTTCCACTGTAGGAATTACGATGTCGGTTTCCAACAGGCTTTCCATGTCGGGCTCTCAGACATGGAAAGCCTGTCGGAAAGCTACATTGGGAGCTTCTAGCATGGCCCCCTTCATCCTGCGGCCTCCGGTTGGGGCAGAGGCCCTGTTAATCCCTGCACCTTGTGGCAGGCACCTTGAGGTGCCTGCCACGTGGTGCAGGGATGAACAGATTCTCCCATTTGTCTATGGGAGCTTGTGCTACGGACGGTTAACGGCCGTAGCACAAGCTCCCATAGACAAATGAGAGTATGCCACCGCACCATGTGTGGTCGCGTTGTAATCGCGGTGTTCGGGACCGCCTACCGGAGGTCGGTCCCGAGACATCGTAATTAGGCTCTCAGTGTTTGTAAATACCAAAACAAACGTAAATGTACACAAAAGTGTATGTTTACCTTTGTGAATCAGGCCATAGATGTCTCAAATGTAAAAAACAGACACTCAGCAGTGCGCTACGCCAGTGCACCTGATCATGTAATACCCCTGATCTTCAGCTGGCCGAATGCTCGTTAAATGGTGTTCCCAGATCTAATATGAACTACAGTAAACCTTTCCTCCTGCCATATTGTGGAGTTGAACAGTTAGGCCACGAGCCCCATTTCAATGGGGATACAAAATCATTTTAGCAGATTTTGTTAATGCTCCTTGGTTATAATGGCTGTGTTGCAATGCATTGTGTGAAAATATGTATTGGTCCATGTTATACCAGAGTCACGTATTGCCATCACTAGCAGTACCATGGTGTTCCGGAGTCCCTGGCACCCAGGCCCATATTTATCAAGGTTTTGTGATGTACTTGCACCATGCAAGGGGACACAAGGGCGACAAAAAACCTAAATTAGATTTACCAAGCCACCTTGCGTGGCCCTGCATGGCTTGATAAATCTGGAGAAATGCAAGGCTGGGCAAATTGCTAGCTTGAGTTACTTTGCCGCAGGGAGGCATGCCATGGGTGAAGTCTGGGTGTTCCCACGCATCCACCCATGCATTCTGACACATTTCCAGATTTAGCAACACTGCTAGACCTGGGAATGCATCAGAATTGTACTCCTCACCACCAGAGGCGCATAAAGTAGAAGTATGTTTGTTTCTCCTCGTTTCCTCTTTCTAAGTGTGCTGCATTATGCACACTTAGAAAGAGGAAAATGCTTCTAAGGATTGTTTTTGTGCAGGGAGGTGTTCCTTCCTGCACAAAAACAATCCTGCCTAAAACGCAGGCACCCTTGCACCATGACACAAGGGTGCCTGCTTTGGCGCTAGGCAGCAGTTTGTGCACCAGCGCAGACAGAGAGCGGGAACGTGCCATATAATGCTAAATATGGCGCATTACTGCCCTCTCCCTTTCACGCAGCACAGCGCAGCAAGGTGGCTTGCCATGTTGCATTGCGTGAAATATTCCTAAATGTGGGCCCCTGTGTTACATTTGAGCGGTTGGTTGCCAGTGGGGGCCTCCAGCACTCATTTTTGGGTACCAGCACCAATGAATAGTAATCAAGAAGATGGCGAGGCGGGCATCAATGACGGGCCACATACAGACATTATGGATGAGTTTCACATGTGTGCAATTAATGATTTCTGAGACACCTGTAATTCCTGCTTTGAAAAGAACTTCGCCTTCATGGCTAGTGTTATAGCAGCTCATGTGGGACATCAGTTGTGCGTGTTAACAAGTGCCAACTCAACCCAAACACTTTACAACCATAAAAAACAAGTATTATCTTGCTACTATTATTAACAAATATCATAAAACAGAGACACCTTTATTCTGAAAGGCGAATAAGATCTCACAAGACCTGAAAAATAACAAAGATATTTGAAGATCTACAGCATTGTTGCTAAACTGAAGATACTGAATGTTGTATGGATTATTTGTGTCTTCAGACAACTGGCAGAGGAAAAATTCCAGGAAAATCAGAAGAGAAAACAGGATCTGAAATCCAAGAACCTTCAGGTGCAGACCATAGACATCCTTCATGTGAGTACGTTTCGCAGATACTGGGCCTCAATTACGGGAGCCTGCAAAGGGGCATATGGCATACATTGGCAGAAGTATTGCACGTTATCAGCACACTCATTTCTACGCAATTTTTCAAAAAGGTTTTTGCACATTTTAAAATACAGAAGTTAATCTATAACAGCCGTGCTACAAACCCATCTATTTTCCAACAATTTTAAAATAAATGATTATCAATGCACAATGTTTTAAATTCCTCAAAACATCATCCCCCTAAAAACTCTCTTTTTGTCTTACACACGTGGATGCATTTTTTGGGGATAAGTCAGGATTTAAAAGGTAGGTCAAATGTGAAGCATGAAATTTGGCAAGCGAAGATCCGGTAGGCGTCCTCCTCAAGGTCTGAAAACTTTTACTTACATTGTGTGACTATCTACCTGAAGCAGTAAAACTTTGTACACCTTGGTACTAGAAGCCTAGAATGAAGGTCAGTCGTGTAATTACATTGTGGTAGATGACATCACAGTAATCACATCATGATTTCCTGTAGATCATCATACATTCACATCACATTTTAGATGGTATGGGAACAAACATTTACAACAATATTTAAGACACCCCAAAATTTAGTTTACAGCACCTAAAAAAACAGAATCAACTCTGTCACTTCTGTTGTTCAACAGAGATTTTGCCCTCCCCTAGACTCTAGGGGGCAGATTTACTAAGGCTTTGTGCTGGGGTTGCATCATTTTTATGGTGTAACCTCCATGCAAAATCCTTTTTTGCTTTGCGAGGTTTAGTAAATACAAATTAACACACAGTAGCTCATATCGCAGCGCGCATTACCTTGCGTTGGGGAGGCATTCCATGGGTGGTGCATGGGTGTTCCCATGCATCCACCCATGGATTTTGGTTTATTCCCAGTTTTATAAAGACTTCTAAACATGGTACTGCGTCAAAAACCTGCGCCTCCCTCAAGCAGGTGTAACGAGGAGAAGTACCTTTATTTTTCCTTGTTACTTCCTCTTTCAGTGCGTGCTGCATCACTCATAGAAAGAGGAATGTGCCTTTCAGGATTGTTTTTGTGCGGGAAGGTGCCCCTTCTTGCACAAAAACAATCCTGGCTGTAACGCTGGCACCGTGCAACATGGCGCAAGTGGCCTGCACTGGTGCTAGGCAGCACACAGTGCACCTGTGCTAGGAGATAGCAAAAATGCATCATTTCTTAACAGATATTACGCATTTCTGCTTTCTCTGTTTCACGCAACACAGCAACTTTGCATGCTGTGCCGAGTGACAAAATCGTAACTCTGCCCCCAGGTGTTTGTACTTCACATAAACTGATATGCAGGAAATGCTCCTCGCAAAACAGCTTTTCCCTGGAGACTTTAAGAGTTGCAATTCTCTTATTGTTCCTCTTTGTTGTGCTGCTTATGTCACCTTTTACCATGTTTTGCTTGACATTCACTTCTGAGCACTCCACTGACCCCTGTATATCTCGATCTAGCACAAAGAAGGATTTCCCATAAAATTGCAGACTTCTTACCTTTAGGCATCTGCTGCGAACCACTCCAGCCCTTGAACCCTATCGGGAGGGCTTGAGAGACCTTATGGCTCCCCAGTGCACCGAGAAAATCCCCTGGTTCCGAGCCTTAAAGGTACAACTGCAGAAATTGGGGTTAGAAAACTATTGGTCCTCGCCTGAGATAATGAGCACCGTCTCACAAGATAGGATCAAAGGGTATTATTGGGAGTTTGTAGCCGTTGAAATTGTGACGAAGAGCAAATGAATGCTGTCATTAGCTTTTATAGACTTAAAAGCATGTGCGCGGCACGAGCCGACCATCGATGAAATTGTTGCCGCTCTAGCACGAAAGTTGTACCTCCAATTTAGATACAGAGCCCTACCCATTAAAGCGTTTAGCAGAAAAGGGTGAGGTCGAGGACCGGTGCCCAGTATGCAATGGGGGGCCCAGAATTATTGACACATATATTATTTTTTTGCCCCTGCTCCCACAACCTTTGGGTCACGTGGATTGCGCCCCTTTGCAGAAATCTGGGTACTTGGAGGTATTAAGAGGGTTATAAAATCCTTAGCATCGACACTAGGGGAGTAGTTTTTTGGTATGGCTAAATACATAATGGCATTATGGATAAGGCTGACCAAGAGTATAAAGGGTAGTGTATGGAGTTCCCAGACGTTACACATCTGAAGAGGTAAAAGATGTTTTATTTCATAAAGTACATGACCCCCAGACCCTAAGAGCAGCAGTAACTTCCCCAACTGTCACTGCCTCACACGACAGCTCAGTCCAAGTGATGACGACTCACATTCCACCCTTGATGACACCCACAACCTTCCGCAGTGCTACCTCATCAAGTTCCATCCTTAGTGACATGGGCAACCTTCCAGTCACACAGCTGCAAAGAGGATTAAGTAAAACCTAGCATAGTGTTTAAATGCCGGTGGGCTATTGTGCACCTGAATTGTGAGTATGTGTTCTAACCCATACATGCCAACCCTCCCGATTCAGACAGGAGACGACCGATTTCAAGGCTAGGCTCCCACCTCCCGATTCCTGCAATCAAAAACCCCATTCCTTGGCAGGCTGCAGCCGGGACTGGTCTAGTGAGACTTGTAGTATTCAGTTCACTGCCACTAACCTGCTCCTGCATGCCAGTGCACAACATTTTTGTCACAGACTCTGCCTGCACATTTTCCGTGCTCCTGACAGGTAAGGGGAAAGAAACAGGTATCTGCATTTCTATTATCCGTTCCTGCAGCAGCACACTAAGTCCCATACATGACAGCAGACCCAGTGGCGGCTCGCGTAGGGCGTGCTGTGGGGGGGGGGGGGGGAGGGGCAGGGTGGGGGGGTAGTAAACTCGGACATACGATGGAACGGAGGAAAGTAATTATTACGTTACTCCGTTCCGTCGTATGTCCGAGTTTACTACCCTCCCACCCTGACCCTCCCCCGCCCCGCCTCACCGCAGCACGCCCTATGCGAGCCGCCACTGATTGTAGACCCTATTCAGGCCTCGATAGAAGTCAATGAGAGAAAAACAATCTCCTGATTATTTTTCTAAAATCTCCCACTTCCCTCTCCTAAAATGTTGGCCTGCGTGTCTAATCCAATGCTAAGAGCGCGCATTAAGTCGAAAGGGACAATTTCATTTAGCCACCAATGCACTGCTCACTTTAACTGAAAAGTAGTTTGTAATCATTGTAAATGAGAATGTCTGCATTATCTCTGACTAAATACCCCCCTGTGTTGGCAATTCCATGGAGTTGTCATTTGCACTTTGCCACCATGGGTTGCCTGATGCTTTGTGTTGCAGATGTTTCTATGGTAGGGAGAGATTTTTGTTCTGCTCTGGGTTATTTTCTTTTAAATGTGATTTGCTGCATATTTATAGCAGGCTCTGTGCTGGCAGTTTCTATGGAGTTATTATCTTGCATACTGCCGCCATGGGTTGCCGGCTGCTCTGAGGTTTAATCTATTCAAATGGCTGCGGCACTGGGATTTCATTACTCCTGCACCAGGTGGTGATTTTATTATATTGTATTTTTAACTGTAGGAATTTTAAATGTGTACTATTTATTTATGTATAATGCACTTTTATGATCTTAGTGATTGAAAATAACGTTTATAAAGTAAAAAAAGGCTTGACATTTCCAGTGTTTTCTAACTGCCTGCTTTATCACCGCAGAAGATCCTTAGATGTTACCTTCTGCGCCCTTATTTCATCCAGGGCAGCACGGGGTAGGGGTAGGACACACCTCTAGTCCACAATTCAATATCCGCCATCGGCCAGCCATGTTTTTTACGTGGGTGAATAAGGGTACAGAGGGTGGTGTTGCTGCACTGTAGGTGTCAGGCACACTACAAACACCTCTGTCTCTGCTAATAAAGCAAGCCTCTGCTGAGGGGGGCTCAGGCTTGGGCTAGGAAGCAGCAGGCGGTTGGGAACGCCCTATTGTGGCCACCAGACATGGAGCCTTGAAAGTAGGTGGCCAACTCCACACCTAACCTACTTAGCCCACGTCCCACCAGGTTATGATAAGAAATACCTCTGAAATGCACGTCAATCCATCAGAATGGCATGGGTGGCGGAAGACACATCATTCACCCACTGCTTAATTTGAGCCGGTGGTTTCCGGTGCTTTGCACCAGCACTTAATTTGACAACACCAGGCACTTATGACAGTCTGCCATATGGTGGGGCTGTTTGTCTAATTTTTAGTTGAGCACAACAGCATAGTTTAGTAACTCAGTCTATATTAAAATTTAGTAATACCTTGCCACCCATGACATGATTCCTATAGCTTTGGGTGGCCTGGAATAGTCTGAAATGCCACACTTTGAGGGGGGCTGTCATTGGCAGCGCTGGCAGGGGCAATGAGTGGTGCAAGCTGCATTGGCCTCCTGAGAAGGGCCCTGGCACTTAGGTTTTTAACAAATTAAGCACTGCATTCACCCACTGAACACTGTTCGCAGCTAAGCTGCAAAGCTAAGGACTTCTTGGCCGCCGAGGATAGCGGTGGGAAAGGCGGTGCCACGTGCCAGCGGAGTTGAGGATATCAAGTCAACTGATACTGCCCCGGCCCTCACTTCCTCTCCTTTGTTGCCTGTATCTTATACTGCGCTTTCATTTGCTTCTCTTTCAATATGTATTTGGCGTTTCCCACAATAGGCGCCGGCCAATCTTCCAGCGCTTTGTTCCGCTGCCTTCCCCTTTATTAGATCTCAGCGCTGCAAGCAGCCTTGTACCGGAGCCGTGGCGCGAGCCCGGAAGGAAGCATTATTTAAAGTCAGCCCGGGCGCGAGGCATTCAGCAGAGTTTAATAAAAACACAGAAACTCCATTGGGCCGTTATCTGTTCAGGGCTTTAGAAATGCCAGGTGAGCAGGAAGGAAGAACAGCGCTGCTTATAATGAAAAAAAGGAAAATCAATGCAATGAATGACGTAGTAATGTAGACAGAACCCCCCCGTGGGCTAATGCATTGTTTGCCTTTATTTATTAACCCATTCTTTACCAAAGGCCTTTGAAATATAGTAATAAAGGTTAACATTTTAACGCATGTTGGTAATACATAAAGCGTAATTCCGAGTAACGTCCACAGTGGAAAAATAGGGATGCGCTTTGTTTTTTTTTTCACTTTGCGCCTATTACGCAAATTCCGCTGACTCCTGCATTCTGCCTCGGCACTTTCTTTCACGTTCTTCCATGTCCTACTGGAAAGCACCACGTGGGTGTAATAATTCGGTAGCGGTAATACCGTGAACAAAAACAATACAAAAGAACGTTGCCACATTATTCTCCAGCGCCTTGAGACCTTCACGGGTGAGTAGCCGCGCTATACAAACCCCTGATTGATTGAATGAGTTAAAACCACAAAAGGTGCCAGTGGGCACAGAACCGAGCCAGTGGCACGCACAGCTGAGATTTCACGGTGCTGTATCCACAGTCACCAGCACGGCACACATAAGGATACTTTTTTGAGCTGTATGCACCCTTCTTCTTTGTCACAGTCCATCCATCAGTCTTGGCAACTCAGCCTTGTTTTGATATAAAATTGCAAAAATGTTATACAGCACTTGATTAGCTGCCGTCCTCCACTGAGGCCCTCCACTGGAGGACCCAGAACTCACTATGAACTGTTTGTCTCTCACAAGAAGGGTGACCCCTGCACGGCTGTGCAGGGTTGATTGTCATTAGGACAATTAGAGCCTTTCTGCTGGCTCCAAGTGAAGTGTATATCCAGAGTGCCACTTCTATCATACAAGTGGAGGTTTGGGGCAAGAAATAAGGGTGCCCATCAAAGGCATAATGCAAAATGACGCCCCCCACGGCAGAATGTGATGAGGGGCTCCTGATTCTCCCTTGTCTCACAGATATTCATTGTTCTTCAGCTCAACGGGGGCTTCCTGAAGGGTTGGGTGCCCGGCACTGCATGGGCCTGCATTACGCCACTAGTGCCAATATATGGCGATGCTCAACCATGTCCCTCCACTGCAGCGATGTCATTGCAGGCCACAGTGGACCATATTTTGATCTGCCTGGTAAACTTTCAGCATTATTGTCCAACTCCCTCCTTCTCGAAACACGTATCTGGCTCACAGTGGAACGTAAGGAGGCGGAGGTTGTACGAGTTTTGTAAGTCAGCTGCACAGTGAGGAAACTGGGTTACTGGTTGAGGGGGTGGAACCCTACTCAAGCAGAAACCACAGTTCCTGTCAGGGTGAAGTCACAAGTAAATCCCAAATTAACCTGTGCTTACCTCTCTGGGAGCTTGGCACAAGAGCGGTCAGGCTTAACTTAGAGGCAATGCGTACAGTATTAATGCAGAACTTCAATCAGTAATAAAGAGAAAACACAAGAAATTATGTCACACCAATTTAGAAAAAATAGAATAACATTTCATAAATTATTTTAGACTAAAACAACAACAATTCTATCAGTATTACAGGAGATGTGCAATTTCAAAGTTTTAAGTAAAAATAGTGCCTAGAAGCACAAAGCGCCAAATGTGTTTATCTAATTGCTCTGAACTGGGATAAAGTTACAAGTTCAGGCTGACTGTGATGGAGCACGGGCCAGATACATGGACCAAATTAGGTCAGCTGTACAAAGTACCTTAAATGCTGGTTGCTATATCCTGCATCGAGGATGCGTCGTGCAGTGTCTGTTCCAAGGCAGCTGTGGGCCTGCGGTGGGGATTCCTGCGTCATCGGTGAGGATGCTGTCAATGAGGGACTTGTGATGTGGAGTCCTGTGTCAAGAAAGCGACTCGCAGCAGTGGTTCTGAGGAAGCTGTGGGACTACGATGCAAAAGCCTGCGTCATCGTTAAGGATACTGTTGATGAGGGGCTGTGATGTAAAGGCCTTCGTTGAGGATTAGTTGCACAGCCGCGATTCCGAGGAGGCTGCAATGCAAGGTCCTGCATCCGGGATGCATCACACAGAAGCGGTTCCAATGGGACTGCGAGTAGATGCATCACACTGCATTGGTTCTGCTCACAGGACCACAGCTGGGCTGTCAGAGCACCTTCAGGCCCACTTCCATGGATTTAGGACTGGGGTGGCACCACTTGGGAGCGTAGGACTCACAGCAGACAGAATCCAGGTGCAGAGTTGAAGGTGGTTTGAGCCTTTTCTGTACCTGAGGCTCTGATCAGGAGGCCAGCAAACTAGACCTTGGAGTCACTCTGGTGGTCCTGGGTTCAAGATGCATGCCCAGTCCTTCTCACTCAGGCAGCAAGGCAGCTGGGCAACAGGGCAACAGAGTAGCAGTCCTTCTTGCAGAACAGCCCAGCTGTTCCTCTGAGTCTTCCACATGTCCAGAGGTGTACTTAAGAGTTGGGTCTGATGGTCCAATATTTATACTTAGTGGCAGCTTTGAAGTAGGAGAAGGTTATAGAGGCTTCCACCCAAAGGTGCTTGGCATTTCCTGCCTCCCTGTCCTGGCCCCACGCTGTCTGTGGTAACAAAAGACTAGTGTCAAACCCTTTGTGGGTGTGCTCAGTCAGAGCCTTTGTGATGTGCAAGAGTGGTAGGTGACGGCTCCCCCTCTGTCAAGTCAAAGATGCCCCATCCTGCCAACACCTATTCCCCCTTTGTCTCACTGTCTGGGAGCAATACACAAAGACCAGCTGCCATCTACTCCTAGTCATGTCACTCAGGATAAAGACTGCCCCAAATGTTTGGGACAAGAAAATGCCAGCATTCTAAAAGTGAAAAAAACATCAGAAAAAAGAAAGCACTGACATAGCTTAATGTGAGCTTTTTAAATAACTGATCACGGCTCTTAATCAACGTGATCAAATCTAATTTCTTTTATTTCTCACCGGTATGAATTAGAACACTTAATTACATCACTGTCAAAGTGTCTGTCAAACACATCAAAACAACACAAAAACATCAAATACATCTTTAAATGCATTTTAGAGCAACTAATACAGAAAAGTGCTACACGTAATTAACACAAACTCCAATATATACAAAACCCATAATTCACATCAAGAACAAACAACAGAGCAAATCCCAGTTCTCACATTTTTCACACCAACAGGACCCCTACACTTTGCTGAATTAGGGTGATCCCATTAACACTAAGGCGAAGCATCGGGGGTGTTGCTAAATCACTTTGTTTTACTAGGCTTTTTAAGCCTAGTAAAACAAAGTGATTTAGCAATTAAAAGAACATGCCCAACTTTTTAAATATACTATACCCTGCCCTCTGCGCTGTTTAGGGCCTACCTTAGGGGTGGCGTATAGGTATTAAAAAGTAAGGTTTGGGCCTGGCAAGAGGTTTACCTTGCCAGGGCGAGATGGCAGTTTAAAACTGCATACACAGGCTGCAATGGCAGGCCTGGGACAGGTTTAAAGGCCGACATAAGTGGGTGACACAAGAAATGCTGCAGGCCCACTAGCAGCATTTAATTTACAGGCCCTGGGCACATGTAATACCATGTTACTAGGGACTTACGTGTAAATTAAATGTGCTAATTGGATGTAAGCCAATGTAACATTGTTTTAGGGAGAGAGCACAAGCACGTTAGCACTGGTTAGCAGTGGTAAAGTGCGCAGAGTCCTAAAAGCCAGCAAAAACAGGTTTAGAAAATAGGAGGGTGAAGGCAAAAAGTCAGGGAATGACCCTGCAGAAAGGCCCAAGTCCAACAAGCACAAACTGTGATTTCGCAGTTATTGAGTTCCGCTTGGAACGAGGAGCCCCTGCCGTCCCCATTACTGCGCTCTACACACTTGCAACCTAAATTTTATAGGCCATTTAAGCAACCTGTTGGCTTGTTCCACAACTTCATTAGTCCTAATGCACTTGAAACCACTCCTCTGCAAAAGTTCCTGCAGCCACAATTTCACACTATTGTGCATTACCCAAAATGAGTGAAATCCCTTCTTTGTGAAAATCCCTATTAACATCCCAGTGATAGTAGTCATTGTAACTTGTCCTACAAAATACACTTTACGCATCTTAGTAAATATATTCACCAGCATCACAGCACTTCTTCCCCCTCTACTTAGATAAATATTAGAACCAATGAAGTCCCAAAAACTTTATCCCGTGGTGCACCTAGCTCTTCAAATCCCTCCAACTGACCTCCACTCACAATCAAGTTTGTCATGCTCTCCTTACAATTGGGACACTTCTCAACCCCCTGGAATGCTTCATCATTCATAGCTGGCACCCATAACTTCAGCTTTAGACACCTATTGGTTAGACTTTGCCTTGGTTGTCCTAAGTGTGATACCTTTATTAATCAGCTTCTAACCTCATGCAGTGGCACAGATCTTTCCTCTTGCATCAGCACCCCATCCGCCGCCTACAATAGTTGGGAAGTCACCTTATAGAATGCCAGGAGTGAGGGTTTAAAACTCCCTTCCTTTTTCCAACCTAGTCTCAAAATAACAGTTTGCCATATCATGTGAAAATCCTCATTCCTGGGTTCTCCATCAGTCAACCTGGTCTTCAGAACAGAGCTGGAAAAGGGGTTGAAAAAGCTTGCAGTTGTCAAACTATTAGCTCTTAGCAAGTTTGGTGATGTTTAGACCAGCAGGCACTGGTCATGCTGCATTGGTGAGGAGACAGACTGGTCCGCAGCCTACCAGTTAGAGAGGTGTGCTGTGCCAGGTGTCTTATTGAAGGACGAAAGAGAGCTGACCCTTTGAGACACCATCCAGCAGTGTATCAGTGCCATAATGGTAATCAGACCTGAAAAGAAAACCCTATTAGCAGCGCCTCTTCCTCTAGAGGTTCCATCTGAAAGTTTTCTACATGATCTTCCCACTCAGAGTGACAGTCATGTCCAGATCTGAGCCTTGAAGGGGAAGGAAAGTTCCCTCCCATGACCACGATGGTTACATCAGAGAACACCTCCCCACTTGAACGCTGAAATCTTGACCTAAGCAACCAATAGTGGTTTCCTCCTGTCCTTCCTTCACGTCCATTACAGTTCCTGTGTTAGCCACAATCTTTGCTTGAGGTCGATGCCTGTTATTAGCAAGGAACAAAATTTGTGTAGCAGTGGATCCAGGCTATGGGGTTCCCTGACACCGTGAGGATGACCAGAGCTCTCCAGAGCTCTCCAGAGCTCTTCATAAAACCTCCCCAATATGTTTTGCTCTGGTGAGGCATCTACACTGAAACATAGGGGAAACCTTCAACTCCCCTGCCCTGCCCAGGATCATAATATGCAATACCCTGTGGCTCACTGACCTGGCCCTGAGGACCAGGAAGCATACACACTCTCTCTCAGCCAGAGCTTCCCAAGCTCATTTCTAGTGTATAAATAGGTCTCATCGTCCTTCCTGACGTATGGTGCTTTTAGGTGATCTGGCTGGGTGTAGTTTGGTCTGTTTGGATCCCAGCCGCCCTGATGACAGTGGCCTGTAGTGCGTCCTTGTTGGTTCTCACAGCATACCCAGGAGTTGGGAGGGTGGGTAGCACTGTGATCCCCCAAGCATTACCTAGTGTTGGGTGGCCCGGTTGCCCCACAGGACGCTGGGGGCTCCAGGTCTCCCACCCTTTGGATAGCCTTTACAAGACCCAGAAAATGGGAACACCAACCCCAAACTTCTAACAGTAATGCAGCTGGTACAAGCAGTGGGATCAAGGAGTTGTGCTCGGGCAGCAGGCTTGGCTTGTTTTAGTGAGCACATGGCTGGGAGAAGGGGCTTCATTTTCTATTTACTTCTTGCATTGTTATGCATTTTGATTTAGAGTTAGAGCTGGACATGGAATAATGCATTGGTAAATTAGTAGCCAATCAGGAAGCAGCAATAGCAAGGGTTTAGGACTGTAAGCTTTGCTACGCCTAGGCTGGCCTCTAACTTTGTATTTTCTTATGAAATGTCTTGTAGAACTGATATGCTGTGTCTTTGTGTATGGAGGTGAAAGCACTTTCAGATTAGATAGAGAAGGCAACTGATCCTGTAACATTTGTTTATCTAGCATGTTCTAGGGTTATGGTTTTTGAGATTTATACTTATGTGATGCATCTATGAACTTAAGCCCCAGCAACAGTCACTCTTCTCTTCGGTCCTGAGCGAAGAACAGGCTTTTTTATTACGCCTCTCTTTGTAGCTCGATTGAGATATCTCTGGTGCTCAACAGACCTCCTCTCTCAGTCATGTTCTGCCTTATAACACATTTCCATGCTTCCACAATGAAACATGATGGCATAAAGTCCCCCTACTGCACCCCTGAGGCCATGAAATTGATCACAGAGACATTCTCATTGATGCCAAGAAACACATTAATGATATGCATCAATTTCTCATCCAAACAGGGATCGGAGGAACCTACACCTCCTTCCATGATCCACTCTCAACCAATCACTGTGAAGGACTACAAGTCTATTGGGCACCACGAACCCCGGAATACCGAGACTTCAGACCGCCTGTGTATGTCAGAACCAGTGGGGCAGGGTAAGAATTGGAACCTAGCGATATTTATAAACTCATTGAAGTTTAAAAAATGTGGATACTACATTAGAGCTAAAGTACCGATATACTTTATAAATGTGATGCTGATGTAACTTTTTCCTCCACCCCCATACCTTATGGAAAAGTAGAAATATAAAATAAAGGAGAAAAGAATTAAACTTGCTTAAGGAAACCGATATTGAGCATATTTCGGAGTGTGTGTGTGTCTATCATAAGTTGTTTCTGGAACTTTCTTCTGAATAAATTATTTTGATTCTCGGTGATCTTAATAATTTGTTTTCATGTGTAGCAGTTCCTATTGAAGTTTTTTGCTTTCTCTTAGTTCTATTGAACTGCATTACTATTTAATGGAACTCAGTTTATTGACCTTACAAGGACAGAAGGTTAAGTTGGTTATGCCGAGATTTGAATCAAGGCATATAGGGCCAGATGTACAAAGGTTTTTTGCGGGCGCAAATGGGTTTTAGACCCGTTTGCGCCCGCAAAAAACCAGTGGCCCCTGTACTATTCCAAATTTGCGAGTTGCAAATCCATTTGCGACTCGCAAAATAGGATTAGCGACTCGCTATTAGGAAGGGGCGTTCCAAGGGCGTCCCTTCCTAATTGTGACTCCTTAAGCTATGTAAGAATGTTTTGCGACTGCAATTGCGGTCGCAAAACACTTGCAGTTCACCACCCTTCTCAGAAGGGTGGTAAAGCACTGGCAAACAGGAAGGGGTCCCCAGGGGACCCCTTCCCCTTTGTGAATGCGTGCGCAAATATATATTTTTTAAATTATTTTTTAAAAGCAACCCGTTTTCCTTTAAGGAAAACGGGCTGCATTTAAAAAACTAAAAATTGCTCTATTTAAAAGCAGTCCCAGACATGGAGGTTTGCTGACCCGAGCAGGCCACCATCCCTGGGAGTGCCAGCCATTCCCAATGGGGTCGAAAAAGTGCGACAGCCTCATTAATATGCATGAGGCATGCAATTTGCGACCCCATTGGGAATCGCAAACAGCGTCTCAGACACTGTTGTGCATCCCAATTAGCGAGTCGGTAATTGGCGGGTCGTACATCTGCCCCATAGATCATAACTGATTTTAGCACTGTGAGCTATCACGCTGAATTCACTTATATGCAATGATTCTAAATGAGAATCAATTCACTTAGCCACTAGTTATCCTGAACGTTTACATCTCATATTACCAATTCATAAGTAAAAGTATGTTTATTGTGGTCTGTAAATATCTGTTTAGGCTGGAATTGGTTTTAGTACTCAGAGCATTCAGTAGTACATTATGACAAGTAGCAGGAGACATCAATAGCTAGGAATCACTATCCTCTTTATTTATACTTTTCATTATACAACTGATGAGCATAGACTTTATGTGACTAAATATTTCATCTTCATTAGAATAGTATATTTATGCAGTACAACACTGTTATTAAAAGAAACTGCATTATTAACTGAAGTGGGTGACTACCCAGCTCAAGCAATAATCACAACCCTCATCAAGGTGAACCCTTAAAGTCACCAAATTAAGATGCGCCCAGTCCCGTGGTAACTATGGCAAAGAGTAGTCCGACTTAACTTAGGGCAATGTGAAGAGTATATATGCAGTACCAAAACAGTAATAAAGTCAAAATGTAAAACAATAAAAATCCCAAACCAAATTAGAAAAATTGAGTTACATTAATTAACAACATGACACCAACATGACAAAAATCTAATAAGTAGAATCTGAGATTTGATTTTTTAAAGTTTTAAGTAGAAACAACAGTGAAAAATAGCTTTTGGGTGCTGGTCACTGTAAGGACATGCTAATATTTAGTTCCCTTCTTTTAAATACCATGCGCTCTGGGGTGACTTATTAATATTTAAAAGGGAGGTTTTGACCTTTCCAAAGGGTTTATTTTGACAGGTCGAATTGCAGTGCTTAAAATTTCACAGTAAGGCCCAAAGGTGGGCCTGGCGCCATGTTTTACACCGCCACTGTGGTGGATGGCACAATAAGTGCTGCATGTCTACCAGTGAGATTTAACTTACGGGCCCTGGGGACATACATGTGTACCATATAATAGGGACTAATAGGTAAGTTAAATATACCAATTAGGAGGGTAGCAATTCAACCATGTTTAAACGGGGAGCATAGATATGTTACCACCAGCAGGGTTAAATTGCACAGTGTTCTCATGCCAGCAAAAATGTAGGGTGTAACAGTAACTGTCCACAGGGTTTATTTTTACAGGGTTTAAAAGTAAATGAAAAATATGGTGTGGCCATGCAGAAAAGGAGGATTTTCTACACGAGTCAACATTTGTTTTGCCCTTTTTGGCAGATTTTGCCGAGGGTTTTCTCAAGGCTCGTATGTCAAATTCTGTGGCTTGGCAAGTACAATCTTGTGAATTGTCTTGATAGGTTTTTATTGCAAGTATAACAGGGCGCATTGGACGACCACAAGAGACGTCTTTTTAGGTCTTGGAGCACTATACAAATAAATACATTGAAAGACAGTCAGGACAGGGAAAACCTGTATTTCATATAAGAGAATATCTGAATATAGTGTTGTAAAAAAATCTCCTGCTAACCAATTAAATATTGACTATAACCAAAGGAAACATGTTAAAAAAGATAGGTTTCTACTCTTCACCAAAAGCTTAGAAAGTTAATTACCTTGGCTGTTAGACAGCAACCAGGGTTTACTATTGCTTATAATAATGACCACTAACTGAAGAGTCCATAGGCACTCAAAAATATGTAAAACAAATTTAAGTGTGCTTATTTTTAGTACCTCAGTGGGCTGAAAGCCTGAGTTGACCCTGACAAACTTCGATTCTGTGACCAGCAGATCTCTAAGCAGGTGCATTGCCCACTGAGCTATTCTCGCCGGCTATACACAAGCTAATTCATCTATTGGAAACAAGGCATGATTCTCGCATCTCTGTGATGATATTCTAAATCCTGCTTCACAGAGTACAGATCTGCAGAATTTTCCATCCAAAGATGTCACTTACGACTGTCTGATGTAACTATTGTAGAAATCTGCATGTACTCCTAAAGTTGCAGTTGCGAACTACAGGGGGTACACTCAACATTTCATCTTTCTGATACAAACAAAAGGAGTACCATTGAGTTGGTTCACCAAAAATATTCACTCTCAAGGTGAACTAGCACCCTGTAAATGCAGAATGACGTGCGCCTTGCGTCAGGTGTGCAAATGGAAAATGACTGTCTGCATTTAAGACAGAGGAGGGCACGCCATGCCGGAGCAGAGGCAGGAACAAGGCTTGTCCCAGAGCCATCGTTAGAATTGGCATGTCAGTCACGCGACAGATGTCTTGTACCAATATGGAAAGGTTCCTTAAACTTAAAAAAAAGTTGAGTTTTAATTCAGTACATTAATGATAGTTCATAATTGAACGACGGTTATTTATTTAAAAAGTTACTTTTCGAATTTAGAAAGATTCAAAACTCCTGCCCCCAAATGCTACATTGCAGGCTATTAAACGATGTACATGAGGGGTTTTTATATAGCTCACACCTCTCAAAATTGGGTGCCAATTGGTATTAATTACAAGGGGCAAACAGTATCTCTTGGGGCTAGGAGCCCGGGGGTGAGAGCCCTTAGCTCCTGGCCCAGCATTCTCTAAAGGTTACATCCAGGTCAGCTTAAACACCTTGACGTGGAAAGCACATTTATTTTTCAATGTTTCTGCAGCCAAGCTGCAGTGCTCTACCCCACATTCTGGGCTTCCTCCGTTTGATTGACACAATCTGAACAGTAAAAAAACATTTCTTTCACGCTGCTACTTGTGACTGAATAGGAGTTTTCAGTGCTCCTGTTTGATTGGAACTGCACACTTAGGGCCTTATTACGAGTACGGCGGCCCATAGCTCCTGCACGGTGAGGCATGTATGCCGCACGGTGCAGGAAGGTGCCGTCAGTGCTCAGGCAGCGGTGGTCTGCATGTCAGGCTCTTCTATGAGCCCAACTGCTGCCATCAGACCGCCGCAGCACCACTTGCCAGACCAGGATTTAACTCCTAATCTTGCTGGCAGGCTCACCGCTGCTTTGGCGGTCCTACTGCGGGTGGTGCGTTAGCGCCGCTGCTGTAGGACCACCAAAGTCGTAAAAAAAAGTCACAAACCAATTCATACATTAAATGCAATCCTAATGGGTTTATGGAGCCCATGGCGGGCTGTACTCGTTCCATTAGGGCAGTGAGGGCATGTACTCCGCTGCCTGGGCAGACATCAGGCCGCCATATTTGAGATCTGCACGGGCCGCTGCCATTACAGCACCTTTAAGGCACTGAAGCGTTGCTGCGCGGGCGCCATAATCAGTGCATCTGCAAAGCAATGCTTTTTGTTTTTCAAAAATAACTCGAAAACAGTGAACTTATTTTTCAAAACAAAAACATAAAATGAGCCACAGCGAGTGGGGGGGTAATTTATTTGTTTTCCTGTTCAGAGCTGCCAGGATTTCCCATGCGGTTCCAAACAGAAGAAAAAAACAAGCATTTGCAATGCAATAGGTCTCGCATTTGCGAGAGTTTAAGCTATTGGCATTGTAAATGACAATGCCTTTTATTTATCTGTTTTGATAATTAACAGATAAATAAAAGGCATTGTCATTTACAATGCCAATAGCTCAAACTCTTGTAAATGCGAGACCTATTTCACTTCAAAGAAGCAGCCGCCATTGTCCCGGGCTGCTTGGGAAGTGAAAGCGGGCATGGCGCCTGCTTGTTGCAGGAAAGCATGTCGTGCCTGCAGTAGGAGAAACTCATTAAAGAAAATAGTGCTTACAGACTAAATAAGACATACCGTGTAACAACAGAAGTAAAAGAGCCAGTCCTCATGGGAGGTTACAAATGAAGACAAGGCTGTACTAAGAATGGACTAACAAGCCTATTAATGAATCAGAAGCCAGCATTTACAAAGGACAATAACACAAGCCAATGAAAAATATGGGTGGAGAGTGGGCGGAGCTTCAAGTTCATACTCGAATACAGCATGCCTCGCAGAGCAGTGCATGCACTGCCCAGGCTCGACCTAAAAAGGCCATCGAAATCTCTGTCTTAAATAGTGCGGCTAGCCAGATGTACTTGGACCAATGGCCTAATGTCAGTCGAGCTGTTGGTCAAAGGTTTCCTCCGGTGCAGCCAACAGAGGATCTGCTGGCAGAAACATAATGGTTCACCAGACTCTAAACAAAGTGGTAGAACTGGCAGTTTGATGGGCAGGGTACTCTGTCACATTTACTTTGAACCACCCTGTCTGCCAAACTCGAAATAGGCCCTTGAGTGACGGAAGAGAAAACCCATGCACATTGCAACCCCAGTGACACCTAACATACGCAAATGATAAATTCTTTGTTCAGATCTAAGTCTAACCTTCATATATCGAGCAGGAAGATCAAGTTATAATTACATTTGTAACAATTGTTATGAATTATGTTGGAGAGATGGTGGTTGAGTGTTTGTGGGGCTACTAGGAGAACATGCACCATGTTCACACCAGCTATGGGTATATGACCCCTTGGGGGTTAAATCCCACAGAACACTGGTAATCTACCCTCTATATAACAGGAAATTATGTAAACTGACTCCTGTCATGTAATAGGCCAGGGGTCTCCAACCTTTTCTGCATTAAAAGCTATTTAAATTCAGGGAAAATAACCCCAAACTACTAATATTAGTGTTGTAATAGCGACCACACCAGACAAGATTACATTAGTGGCCACCATATTCTGTTTCTGTGTGTGTAAAGGATTACCTCCCCTCGGATTGCTTACATATATGTATTTTATTGCATCCGGGCCAAAATGGATGGGTATGGAATGGTTTAGGAGTTTTTTGTTGGATCATTGAGTTTTGTATGTACAATGTTTTTTGTGTGTCAAAAATATATATATATATTTAATTAAAAAAATAGATAAAAAAGACATGTGAAAGAATTGAGGAAGACTCAGTGAGTGGGTAAATTGTTTATGAGTTACACTTGGGGACTAGGCTCCCACGCAGGGGAATAATATATTTTTTTCCCTAGTCGAAATAACTGCTGTGTATCAATCCCCGGACATCATTCTCTTTTTGCATCTGTATGCTTCTGCCCAGATGTGTTGGGGTGATTAGGGCATAACCCGCGTTTTTTTGATACTTAATTAACCAATGGGCAATGGCGAAGCTCTGCTGAGGCTGTCTTTTGAAAAATTTGTGTGAAAAATGAAAAATGTTTTATGGGTGCCTATTATATATTGACTTGATTAGACTCAAATCAGCTGTCCTGATTCTACTTGTGTTTTATGTAAACTGAGTCCAACCGTAACATACCACATCAACCATAACTTCTACTTGTTATTACGTCAGGCAGGTTGAAATGAGATGTGTTTGAAAGAATTATTGATTATGTCTATAAATAAAAGGATGTATGTTGTAACTGTATTGGAGTGATAGTGTACAGCATTGTTAAACGGTGGCAGTGTTGTTCCATGATGGTTGGTGTGTTGGCACCAATGGTGGGTGTGTGGGTGTATGATGGTGGTAAAAGGTGTATACTATGGTGGGAGTTTGAATGTAAGCTGGTGGTTGTGTTGCTGTATGATGGTGAATGTGTGGTAATTTGAAAGGGGGTGTATGGACGAATGTTGGTGTGTGGTTGTATGAACGTGGCTTTGTTGTTGTCTGACAGTGTTGTGACTCCCAGTGTAGTGATATACAACTGAGCTAGACATTGTAATACACTGTTAGAGAGATACAAGGGCAGAGCAGAGAGAGCTCTTGGGAAGCAGGAGACTCCTGCAAACACTTCTTCAAACTTTAGAATCAGATCTCATATTTGACCTTTGCCTAATAGATATATGTACTTGTGCCCACAGTTACAGAGGGAGTTTGAGGAGAGCTGGAAGTAGTTGATTTCCCTATGTGCTGTGGCTTCTTGAAGGGCAGAGAGGTCAAGGTCAGAGGAGGATTCCTCCACATGGTGCTGAAGGCTTGGTCTTAGCACTCAGAAAGCCTAGCACTGCTTGGGCTGGGCGTTCAACCTAATTTGTCTAGCTGGTTCCTCAGATGAGTCCCATATACTTTTGGCCCAGCAAAAGTTGGAATCTGTCAAAAGCTAGAACCTATGTTTTGGACACCTTCAGGATGCGTGGGGGTTGCCAGGCACGGAAGCTCACTTCTTCACTTTAAGATTTTTGGGGCAATACCAAGAAAACAATTTTACAAGATGTGGGGCTGTATGCCTAACCTGCTAATGACATAATAGTAGGAGTGGGTAAGATTGCAAGTCAACACAGTGCAATGCAAAATACTTTATTTGTGAGTACAAGTCAGATGAGATTTGCCATGGTAGTGCGTTTGTATGGAACCTTTCCAACCTGCATCTATGAAATTTTGCATTTTCTGTTTGTTGTGTCTGTTCTGGTGAAGTGCAAAATATATAGTGTTTTGCCTCCTCTTGACAGGTGTATGTAGCTCATTTCTAGCATAGCCCCGTCTAACCACAACATACCACAGTTCTTTGAAGCTACAGCTCCAAGCCGCAAGCCCTCATCTGCCACACCCTTCATTTGGTGTATGTTAAAAAACATTATAGGGATAAGATGCCCCTAGGCTTATAGTTATTTGTGATCTTTATAAACTCTTTAAATAAAGTAAAGCGAAATATTCCAACTCAGCGTTTCCCAAAGCCGTCTGTCCCAGCCCTAACCAAGGGGGTGTGTCAGTTGGCTTGGGGGACAAGTCTCTATTCCAGTACTTGCTCCTCTGCAAAAATGGCACAGACTCCAATTGGTGCTGTTTGTGTTTATTGTAAGGAGATCGGCAGGCGGACCCAACACATTTCGACTCAATATCAAGTCTTTTTCACAGTGGGCGCCATCTTATACTTCCTTGTTTTTGTGCACGCAGTGAATACAATGAAAGTGACAAAGGACTAATAAAAAAGAATGCGTGTCCTAACTGTGCCTTGTTTTCTCTTTTTGTAATCCATGGTAGTTTTACACAGAAATCAGGGTCAGGTAAATGTTCACAAACAGAATTATCGTCAACAATATAGGTGCTTGGACGATGTTTTCACCAATTCATAATTTGGGAACTGCTCACATAATTAATTATCAATTTATAAATTCATCAACGTTATCATCTTTCAATCGATAATGCTCAATAATGCTTGTGTCTAATCAGGTTTTTTAATGAGCTTTGATTAACTCGCGCCCTCGCCATGCACTGCTAATTACCTCACATTTTAATCACTTATGACATGCTCTTCAATCTCATTGATAACATGACAGCAACATCTGAAATAAGATCATTCAAGACAACACTCTGCATGGTGGGGGCGGGAGGTGTACTTACTTTAGAGCATGAGCTATAGTTACTTGAGGTAACTATAACTGGTGCATTTCAGTGTTTTGTTAATTTAAAACAGTATGTTTTAACTGACATTTTCACCTTACTATAACGTCTCTTTAACCTTTATTTTTTTCAGTGAATTTCTAAGGTTTTTTTAAATATCAAACTATAACTGTCACTTTAACCTTTAGTTTCTTTGGTAGATTTCTGTGTTTTTTTTTTAACATAAAGATATATATCTTTCTAGCCTTTTTCCAGACAGGCGCTGGTGGGCTATGTAAAATAGAGCGTCTTGGTTTATACTGAATCAAAATCTTTCCGAAATAACACGCTTATATTTTCTAAATTGATTCTGTTGAAAGCGTTTTTGTGCAACAAATTGCTACAGCGGCTAAAGATAGTCCTCTTCATGCACTTCATGGTGAAGAACAAAAGGGTGCACGCCGAATTACAAACAGAAGAACGCATGGAGGATTATCTTTAGCCTCTTACTGAGCAGTAATTTGTTGCACAAAAATGCTTCTAACAGAATCAATACAGAAACTTTATTTTCAAAAATCCCAGGTTCTGAGGATTACCGGGTTCACCATTTGCACTATTATTTAGCTAACAAAGTGGCATTTTTGTGTGGCAGTTGAGGGTGGCACAATAGGTGCCACTTTAATCCCCTGCTTGCTTTTTGTAATGACCACATTCACTGACAGTGTGTGTGTGCTTCGCTTTGAATTGTCTTTAAACCTAGGATAAACTTCCAATAACTTTACCATACAGGCTTATTTCATTGTATTCTTCAATATAACAATGGCAATTTGAGGGGTGTATCGCAGGGGAGCTGGTCAATGTTCTGATTGGACAGTAGATATTCTTTTTAGGTCTGGCGTTAGCCAAGACCATTTGATTTTACTAAAAGTATACATACAAAATACATAGAGGGTTTTTCAGCCACCTCTCTTCATCCAGTGGTCTGTATTGTGTCATTCACATTTTGCTTCCGCCCACTCCAGCATACAGCATGGGGCAGTGAGTCAGTCTACTTAAGCCACTGGTTAACTTCACTTTCAGTGACTGCATTTTGCTCTCTCACAAAGAGAGCATCCGCACACAACGTAGTTCCCTTCAGTGCTAGTGTTTTTGTTTTTACTTTAAAATTACTTTAGTGTTCCCTTTCTGTGTAGAGTCTGATGTGAGAGCAGGGCGCTTTTGATGTACAGGGCACATTCCAGCTTTTCATTTCCTGTCTCCTGCCAATGCTGTTGTAAATTCCTTTTGGAGTGACCTTTATTTATCTGGTTGCTGCTATTTCACTAGTATGAAAAAGATTGTGGAGTATATAGCCATTTGAAAGACAACAGTAAAGCAAACAGAAGCTCAGACAAACTCTGAATATGAGCTCATGAGAGGGCTCTATCATTCCAATCCTATCTGTCTGTTTTTCTTTATTTCTTTCTTTCGTTCTTTTTTTCTTTCTTTCTTTCTTTTGTTGTTTTTTCTTTCTTTCTTCCCTCATTCTTTGTCTTGCTTTTCCTTATTGCTTCATTGCTTTCCTTCTTTTTTCTCCTTTCTCACCTTCATTCTTTATGTTTTATTTCCTTCTATTCTCATTTTTTCCTCCTTTTGTTCTCTCCTTGCCTCTTTCTTGCCTTCCTTTTTCTTTTCCTTCCTGCTTTCTTCTCTTGTTTTTTACCTTCTTTCTTAATCATGCCTTCTTTCTTTTTTCTTTTTCTTTCCCTTTTCCCTTTTCCTTCTTTTTCTTTTTCCCTCCTTCTTTCTTGCCTTCTTTCTTTCTTCTTCCTTATTTCTTGCCTTTTTTCTTCTATCCTCCTTTCTTTTTTGCCTTTATTTCTTTTTCTCTCTTTTCTTCTTTCTCGCTTTCCTTCTTTTTATTTCTTTCTTTTTTCCTTCCTTCTTTTGTCCTTTCTTCTTTCTTTCTTGCCTTCTTTCTCGTTTCCTTCTTTCATTCTTGCCTTCCTTCTTTCTTTCTTTTTATTTACTTCTTTATTTCTTTTGTGCCTTCTTTCTTTCTTACCTTCTTTCCTAAATGTATAGGCTGGCAGCCAATGCCAGACTAATTTGTTTTTTTAGATGTGTGTTAGTCAATACCTTTTGATTTGACTAAACGTATGTGTATAACATAGATACTTTTGGGGGTTTTCAGCCAGACATCATCCATTAGTCTGTGGTTGTGTCATTCACATTTTTCTTCCACCCACTCGAGCATGCGTCTAGGGGCAATGTGTCAGCCTACTTCAGCCATTGTCTGACTTCACTATGAGTTATGTCACACTGCCCTCTGCATAAGGAGCACATCCACACACACAAAGTAGTCTCTTCAGTGCCAGGGAGTACTATGACAGTGTGTATTTCTTGATACAAAAAAAACATTTTTGTCCTTAGCCATTGATTTTTTTTCTTTTAGCTTGATGAAGGCCCGGCAGCTTCCCAAACAATAAAGTGTTACAAAAAACATAACAAAACAAAACTAGAATTACCAAAAGTCTGGCGGCCATCCCCAGACTTATTGGCTTTGCCATTGCTTGTTTACCATGCACCCTTGATATGATGAGGTTGCAAGACTTTGGATCACTGTTTGATGATAACTTTTTCTTTTGTCTTTACTAGGGGAGGCATGGACATTTTCTCCCTTGGGCTGGAGGGCTGTAGGATACCAACAGCACCACTGGCTAGATATCAGTGTTAGTCATTTTTTAGGTCTCGCCAAGGCAGCGCGCATGCGCTGTCTCTCCGAGACATCAAGTAATCTGTTAAAGGGGTGAAACTCCGCCTTTTGCCGGGGAATTTCTCCTGCCGCTTGCCATTTGTAAACACTGGCATGGCTTTTCTTTATAGGGCTTATAATTGGCTGTAGATCCGATGCATCACTTCCGGTTATTCTGGAAGCAGCACCGCCTAACTACAGTTTCTGTCCACTCTTCTGGTTAATGTGTGTCCGAGGGGAACTTTCTTAACCATCCACAGACCGAGAAGCCCGCACCCAGGCTTCCGTATTCACCTCCTGGTGTGCGCAAGTCCATTCCATTAAGTTGTTGGAGGCGAATTTGTTTGTTTGTCTATTTTATTTATTTGCTGCATAAGATTGATGCAGTCTTATTAGCGCTATATCTGGTTATAGGAAGAGATAAGGTTGAGATCTTTTCTTTTTTATTCCAATTACTTGACGTGTCACCCAACTGAAGAACTGAAACATTATTGTTTATCTTTGTGCAAATAGAAATCAGAGAGTCGGGGGGGGGGGGGTGAGCGATAGCGCGCAATCAGTGCGTGTCACGGGCCATATATGCCTTTACTGAGCCGAATGTGCGCGTTAAGGCACTGCTATAGGAGGCTGGGCTGCTGTGCGTCCTGAGATTCCTTATACATGCCGATTGTTGCGAATAAACCGTAATCACCTATATAACTATATACACACATCAACTGGCAGACGTGTCGTGACGTCGAAGCTACTGCGCCCCTATTGATGTACATATTACTTCCCGAAACTGACTCTAAGTGTTAGGAATGTTATTTCTACATAGCAGTGCAATTCACTAGTACACTTATAAATGCATGTGCATGCATATGTGTGCTTACGTGCGTGTTCGCGCATGTGTTTGTGCTTGTAAATCTCCGTATGCGTGTGCTGACTGGATGCGATTATTCGTGTGATGTGCGGCTCGAGGTATGTGTGTGTTAATTTATGCACCAGTGCTTGTGTAGGTGTGCATGTGCGCTTTGTGTTTGGGGTATTTTTTTTACGACTGGGTGTGGTGTGTGCGTGTTCAGTGGCCATGTTTCTGTGTTGTTTGTATGTGAGATGTATAGGTTGCTTTTGGTGTGAGTGATTGGATATATTTTGTATATGTGCTGTGTGTCTCGGGTGTTTGGCATGCATGTTTTCCGTGTGTCATTTTTTTGCGGTGTGTGGTGCTTCTGTGTGTGCGCATATATGCGAAGATTTGGGTCTGTCTGGGTGATTGTTGCCTGTGTTTCATGCACAGAGTGTGAGTTCTATACCTTACCTGGGTGTGTGTGCATGTGGCACAGGTGTGTGTGCGTACGCTGTGACGTGACGTATGCGTGTGTTATAAGGGGAGTGTGGGTACCTGTGCTTGTGTTCAAGGAGAGTGTGTGTTGGTGTGTGTGTGTGCTTGATTGCGCGCGGTGGCACAGTGTACACACCGACACGGTAGCTGTTCCACACTCGCTTCCTGTTACTACTTAGAGCATCAGTGGTGATTTACCTGGCCGTTCGCACGGGCAGGTTTGCCGGGGGAAGCAGGAACATTGGGGTCAATGGTGACCCGCATGCGGTGCGTCTTCTTATTCTTCCGGGTTGTCACTGTCCTGATGAGAATGAACTGTGACGAGCCTGCCTTTCCTGCTGCTTTCACGCGCCTCTCACCGGGAGGACAGACCAGGGATATTTCAGGGTATCGAGGGCGTATTTACAAAGGATCTCAAACTGCACACCTGGGTACACAATGTGGCTCCATGCACTTATTTAAACGGCGGCATGGACATACTTAGTAAAACAAGCATTTACAATGCAATAGGTCTCGCATGTGCGAGAGTTTATGCTATTGGCATTGTAAATGACAATGCCTTTTATTTATTTGTTTCAAAAACCAACACATTAATAAAAGGCATTGTAATCTACAATGCCAATAGCTCAAACTCTAGTAAATGCGAGACCTATTGCATTGCAAATGTTTGTTTTAGAATGTGCTTTGTTCAAACACTGTAGTTGTACTTCACCTGATAGGCGATTTCTTAGAAAGTCGGCGGAAGCTGCGAGTTTCTAAGAGGATTTGGAATCAAGAGCTTTAGGATTAAAGTCTGACAATTGTGTTGGTAATAGCTTCAGATCACTGTGCTGTCTGCTGGTGCGAACAAAGATATTGACAAAAGCATCACAATAGAGATTTAGAATATTGTTTGTACAGAGACCAAAAAAACGCCTCCTCCTTTCTCTTCGTGTTATGGTTTTATGTCGTATTGCACTAATATTTCTTTGGGGGGACTTAATGTTTCTTCCCTTGCTTTATTCTCATTTGTGTACTTTATATAAAAGCTCCTCGGTTTCCACGCTTTTGCTGAATCCAATTTTTCCTAAAACTGCGACTGCTGTGCCTGCATTTTAGATAGTCTGTAAGATGCTGATGCCATTTTTAGTTTTATCCTTATTGTACGATTTTCTTGATCCATGTCCTGTGTTTCACCAGGTTACAGGCCTGTCAACACAATCAAAAATCATGTAATGCCATTTCCTGGGATGTCCCTAGGTGCTTAAAGGGCATGTATATTCTGTCCACTACTACTGTGATTTTGGGAAATTACACCAGTCAAATAGACTATTTTTCTTAAAAAATGTAAGTAAGGGCCAGATGTTCTAAACCTTTTGCATTTTCAAAAGGTCAAATTCTCAGAATCAGGCTGTTTGTGACTGCAAAAAAGCCTTCAGGGATGTACAGCGACTACATATAGGATCAGCATTTGAAACGAACATGTTTAGGACCTCCCTTCCAAAAACCGATTCACAATGGGATGTATTAATGTTTTGCGACTTAAATCCACTTGCAAAACATGAATGTTTTACCAACTGCTAAAACGTAGTGGTAACGCATTCGCTATCGGGAAAGGGTCCACAAGGGACCCCTTACCCTTTGTGAATGTTGACAAAAAACATTTTTTGAGAATAGGCAATGGTATTTAGGACAAATGCCTACTCTAAAAAACAGTTTGTTACAATTATCTTTTTAGTTTTATAGCACATCCCGTTTTCATTTATGAAAAACTGGGCGCATTCTTTTGAAAAATACTTTATTTAAAAGCAATCACAGACATGATGGTCTCCTGACCTCAGCAGGCCTCTATCCCGTTAATGGCTGTGATTCTTAGTGGGTTGCAATTAGCGTCCTATCTCATTTCTATTCATGAGGTAGGTAGAATTGCTACCAACTATAAACCAAGATTTTGTGAACCGAACTATTAGTACATAGGTCAGTTTGCCAAAACAGAATGTACTCAATAAAATTATTTGCGCAATTTGTGACAACTTTTACTGAATACTTTCTTAATACATCTGGCCCTCAAAGAGGTAAATTGAAATGTTGGACCACAGTGTCTACCAGGGCCTCTGGCTTGTTTACAGGTGACTCAAAACTACAAAGAAAGGATTGAACAGAGGAGCTGGACCACAGGACATGTGCAAATATGCCATATTCATGCTGTGGCGGCAAGGTGTGAGTTTAGATTGGAGCTACTGTAGAAAATCCCATGAAGGAGCAGGTGGCTCAATTCAACACCTATGAGCAAAAATGTTCTATCAATTGCTCACTACAAACAAAAGAATGAATAAAAGGCCTCGCTTTTTAAACACAATTAGCTTACTAAAGATCTCATGGTTTGTGAAAGAAAATGCATATGACAGAACAGGAAGTGCAGGAAATTAGGGTAGATGGAAGACAAGGTGGACATTTCCAGAGGGCTCTGTTCAAAGAGATTGTCCAAGAGTAGTGGTGCAGTAGGTAATAACTCTACAGCCCTCTTCAATTAAACATGTAAATACCTTACTTTCCCAGGGAGAGTGGCCAAGGGCTTAATAAGCCTGGCAGCAAGTAGACGTAACAAGCTCCTTCCAGGGGAAAAGAGTGCAAATTGGACATCACATTTTGCCTATTGACATGCCCATTGCCCTAAAGAGTGTCACAGAGAGATATGACCGAAAAGTCACGTTTCTAGATAAGTAGAAGTTCTCATTGGATGCAGGAAACTTGAACTTTCCTAAACCTAGTATTTTCTTCTTTTTCTTTCCATCCATGCCCATCATTTGCCATGAATGGGCTGGTGCTTGGATTCACCCCTGGGATCAAGGAGACTATCAGTATGGTCTGAGTCATGGGAGGTGCCCACCATTCTCCAGCAGGCATTTGCTTTGCTTCTGTTTTTAAAAGTGCACTTTACTGCTGCTCAATCCACCAAGCTGTTATCCTGCGTCCAACCCTTAGAGGTCTGGATGGGCAAGCTTAACTGGACAGGAATCAGTCAGTGTTTGCTTCTGAGCATGGCACAGAGACGGAGCTGATTGTTGCTAATGATGAGCTCCTCCGAGCAAAAGGCAAGAGCCAACCAGAAGTCTTGATTACATTGAATTTGGCATCGCCCTATATTACAGTCAGCCAAGGCCATCTTTGGCATTGTATGGAATAGTTAGCACTGGTCTTTGCAAGGATTCTGCTGTTTCTTGACAGGAAGGAAATAGGTTACCTTCAAGCTAGTTGTTCTCCTCCCCATTGAACATGTAGCAGAGCACCGATTCAACTCTCTCCTAAGACTTTTTACCTCCTGGTGGGTTATGAATGAAGTGTAAGCTGGATTTTCTGTCGGTGAATGATAGCCAGCTGGTGCTACCTATGGAGAAAGGGACTGGAGACTAAAACTAGAGATCGCTTGCAAGAGGTTCAGGGGTGGAGGAGGTTCAGCCGGCTTGCCCTGAGTAGTTGGAGGTGGAGGTTATGGTGGTGGCCAAGTCTCCCTCTGGTGAATTCCTTGTTCAGTACTCTTCATCCCTACAGTGAGCACATGCACGTTGAACGTCAGTTGCTGTAAAGAATCTTTGTGTTTGAATGGATCAGGGCTTTTCTTAAAATCAATATATCACGCAGCAGTAAAAACATGCAGATTTCCCCGTCTACTTATTCAAGCAAGGCTTGCCCAGATTCAGGCCATCGTCCTTTTGAGGATCGATAATTGTGATTTCCTGTCTGCCGGCACCGTACCTGTACCATTTAGTGCTTGCTGGGCTTTTCGTGAGCTAGGACTAAGATAGCAGCAGGTAGTCCCATTTAAGTGGCTCATCTATACTGGCTTCCTGTGGGAGTGATATTCCAGTTTAGGGTCTTAGAAGTGGCCCGTAAAGCACTAAGATCTAAAGTACCACTTCATCTCAGGAAGAGTCTTCCAAGACACAAGGTTGAGATCTGTAGGTGCTCCCCGAAGTAGCAGCCCTGTTGAAGGCAGAAGGACCAGCCTTGAGATTTAGTGGATCAAGATGTGGAACTTCAGGCTCTCCGTCTATGGCTCTACGGTATCACTTTTCAAGTGATCCTGTCTGTAAGCTGGGACGCCACTCTAGCAGTGGCAGCTCCTCTGCTATGACGAAGGAGCGTCACCGCCGCAAAAATGTCAGGAAAGGAAAAATAAAACAATAGTAAACACTCGTTTTATTTTTCCTTTCCTGTCGAGTCTAAGGGGCGAGGCCAGGGGGATGACAGGAGGTGTGGTTGTGCACTGCGTTCAGTGCGCATGATGGTTTGGCCAGCCGTCTCAGGCCGGCCAAACCGTCATGCGCATTGAAGCTCCCTCCAATCCAGCAGCGTTGTTGGGTTGGAGAGAGCAGGCACAGACTCCCAGTCTGTCTGTGAGCGCAAATAGAGGGTGCTCAGGCCAATCCTGAAGCTGCTCTCATTCATGCATGAAAGCAGCTTCAGGATTGGCTGCAGGGCGATCTGGGAGCCTATGTCTGAGAAGAGGAGGAGAAGAGCGCGGCCAGCTGCAGGTAAGTTTTTTATTTTTTTTATTTTGCCCATCCGTGACCCCTACTGCCCCCCTCCACCCCTAAGTGCCCGCCCACCCTGCCACTCATCCACAATCCCAGCCACTACTGCACTATAGGCTTTTGCCTCGAATGTCCGGTGATAAACAGTGGACATTCCCCTGTATAATATAATCCGTGGTTAGAAGGATGCAAGTGGACTGTTGGAGCTCAGTATTTTTACAGGGCCTGTTTTCTACTTACCTAGACTAACCTATAACTGTTCTTGCCTGCCCTTTCCTATCACTGGTGCTTGGTTTGCTACTGGAAGAGACCTATTTTGGCCTTTGGCAAAACCACTTGTTGCACATTTTAAGTCATGTACTTGATACAGATGGCAGTGAGCTGGGCGGGTGTAGCATGTGTACAAAAGTTAGCAAAACTCACCTTCCATCATCTCTGAATAACCAAATAGCACTGACTTAAATTAAAATAAGTGGAAGAATGCAGGAAGTGGAAGTCAGGCCCTTGGCGTTGAAATGTTCAGAAAGAGCTTTTTGGAGTGACAAATCTGATATTGTGAAAGGTAAGACTTTTGGTAAGATTAGTTGGTGCTATGGCCTCCTCCTTTCGCTTCTTCTTTCTCATAGTTTTACCATTCACCATCACTCATTACTACACAAAGACTTAATGAAATGTGCACTAATATACAGTAAAGTTTTGTAACTAAGAGGTGATCTCCCACATGCCCCAACACTGAATATATTCTTACCAAAACACTGGTAAGTGCCATCTAGATCAAGTGTTAGTGTTTTCTATAGCAACTTGAATAGGTTTTACCTGTGGTGTATTGAAAGGTTTGGTGGCGGTGTGTGTCATGGATCCCACGAAGCAGTTCTCATTTGTTGTAGACCCTGAACCATTAAATGTACTGAAGAAGCAACGGATCCAGGGCATGTCCAGCTGTCTAATAAAGCTGTGAAGACCTGGCTGCAGGGTCAGATTGGGAAGGCTGGCAGTCGGACATTGGGCGATGGGCCGGTGCCTCAGGTCCACATGTGGGTCATTCGTTAGGGCCTCTGTAAACCGGCCCAAGAGACTTACTTTCTTCTCCAGTCCCCGCCAGGCCACTGTAATGTGGAGCCATAATCATGGGCACTCCCCTGCCATTCTGCAAATTGAGGCAAATTGAGGCTAGAGGCCAGGTTTTGCTTTGGCCTTTGGGGCATTCTCACCTCACCGCCCTGCCTTGTGTGGCCTACCCTGCTAGAAGCAGCGTGATCCCCGCCGAGCCATCACGTTTAGGACATGGTGGGTGTGGGGAGGATGGAAGTATGCAGGGACCTCGCTGGGGGATAGGTGATTTTGTGCCATTGGTTTATTCTCAGCTAAGTCCCCCTGGTGCAGCAGCAGCTGTGTGCTTTTCTTGACTCCTCCCATGCCAGGTCATCGCCCAGAGGCTATAGTGGGCAGGGGAGTGAGTGGCCTCGCTAGGAGCCAAGAATGTTCACCTCGGCCCTAATGTCTTTTAGGCCTTTTTGGGGCGGAGGAGTTTGCATGAAATTGGATGTAGCATTATGGTCAGAGCTGCCAATGTTGGACCTAGGTTCGAGTCCCAGCATCAGCTCAACATCCTGTGATTCTGGGCAAATGACTTAATCTTCATACCTAAAATAGCAATAAATTGTGTAATGTAAGTGGTGCTCGTGTACATTGCTCCATTGCCTTTGGGCTGAGTTAACACTATATAAAGCTACAAAAAGAAAAAAAAAGAAAAATAACCTGCTAGATTCCAATGAGACTAACCAGATGGTGATCCGATGAAAGGGACGATCCGTGAATGTGGGACATTTTTTGGGAGTGCCCGGGCCTAATTGTGTTCCCAGTCCGACCCTGCCTGGCTGTTCCAAAAACGTCAGCTCATCATCCATCCAAGATTACCCCGGCACAGGCTTACCTGACAAACTAAGACATCCATCAATCAGACAAGTGGGGGTGGTATTCGAGGTCAAGTCCTGTACTATTTGCCTCACATTTTTCTGGTCGGTGGCATGTCTTTGCCCACCTAAAAATCAACAAGGACAAGAATGAGACACTTCTCTGACACAAAAATGTTCCTCATAGGCCACACGAGCTACATAATCTGTCCAGACCATACCATACAATCTAGGTAGCATGTTACCGAACCCCCCAGAAAACTGCTTTTGAGGCACGCCGGTAGTGTGAAGTAGTAGAACTTTGGGATTTTGAGAGCTCCATTGAAGACAGTGGAGTAGCTCCGGGCTTACAATGGCTGGTATAAGCCTTCTGCTCCCAACATTCCAATGTTTGTTTTTCTGTTTCTCCCCTTTTAATTTAGAATATTCTACCCTTAGTGGGTGGAATGTTCTAATAGCCGTATAGCCCTTCTGCTTCGGGCTACACTGGTTGTTGAAGGCCATCTCCCTCGTTATAGACCTGAACCGCACTCAAGTTTAGGGCCTTTAACAACCGGTATAGCCCTCAGCAGCGGACTATATTGCTATAGTAGGAAGCACCACCCAGATGTTACAATATAATACAGTACCAGGCACGGGACAAGTTGTAAAATGCACAAGAAAACCGAAGAACTCTTTGGTTCCCACAGTATTGGTACTGGTGAACTTCTTATTTCTTTCACTCAATGTAAAATTCCCCATCACCACCAACACGTGTTATTACATAGTGCACTCTGGCGGCGACGTATATGGTAAACTGTATGTCATGGACCAAGATAGTGGATTTGGGTGGATACATCTGGGCTTCCTCCAAATAATGGACATGGAGGAGCAGGGGTCCATTGTAGCCTTTTTAAGCCCCTAAAGAGAGGACTGAGCCCTGCAGAGGAGTGTTTTTTTAATATTTTTTAAAAATGACAGTTTCCGTTTTTATAAATGTTCAAGTTAGGCAGTGCAGGGCATGCCTTATCGGTACAGGCATTCTGGTTAGCTACTCACTCGACTTTTTAAATAATAATATTTTGTCAACTTTGCTCATTGGGGGTATGATTATCATACTTTCACGCAGGGCAACACAGCAAGCCACCTTGCTGCACTGCGCTGCGTGAAAGGGGTAGGGCAGGAATGCACCATATTTAACTTCCTATGGTGCATTCCTATACTTTCCTTGCGCTGGCACACTTTTGGCTGCCTAGGGCCAACGCAGGCACCCTTACACCATGGTACAAGGGTGCCTGCATTGTAAGCAGGATTGTTTATGTGCAGGAACGGACACCTTCCTATACAAAAACAATCCTGAGAGGCATTTTTCTCATTCTATTTTGCACACATAGAAAGAGGAGAAAATGAGGCAAAATAAATATACTTCTCCCTGTTATATCTCCCCTGGGGAGGCGTAGCAATTTAACGCATTCCCAGGTCTATCACTAATCTTGGAATGCCCAAAAATCCATTGGTGGATGCATGGGAACACCCACGCAACGCCCATGGAACACATCACTGGGGCAGAGTAACGCAACGCAGCAATTTGTGCTGCCTTACATTACTCCAGATTTATCAAGCCATATAGGCCCACGCAAGGTGGCCTTACAAGGCTTGATAAGTTTGACTTTAGTGTTGCGTCATCCTTGCGACCCACTTGAGTTCCGCAAGAGCGACCAACATTATGATAAATATGCCCCTGGGGGTATTGTGTGAAATCCTAACATAGATTGAATTTAAAAGAATGTGCAGAAGTTATCTGGAATATGAAAGGAAGGGAACATGTCATGACACGCTTGAAGAATTAATCCTACAAATAAAGGAGTGTGACAGTTGCACTGCCCAAACCTTTGTTCCTTTCAGTATAGATTATGTATGTGTTAGAAGGTGGTTCTGACACTATGGGCCGCGCGGATTTTTCGCTTTTTGAGCACCTATGTGTTGAGTTGTTACTGTGGGAAAGCCTCATAAATTGGGACTCATCCACAGTGAACTCATGATGAAAGAGACTGCATGTGGATTTTACTGGTGTCCCCCTAGCTTGACTAGGCCGCTGCGCAGCAGCTGGAGTAAGAGGCACCGGACTGGTTACATGCAGACACCTGTGTACATGCGTGTGCACATGTGTAGGGGCTGCGCAGGGGAGATTCTGGGCGTGCGCAGTCCAGAAGCAGCTACAAAGTGAATGGTGTGGCAGGACTTATGCAGAATTGGGTGGTGACACGGAATAGGCCTTACACGCTAGGAAGGAGCATGCCAGGGAAAGTCAGTGTGCTTTACTGTGTTTTTCACTTCATTATTCCCCTATGGGGATGTGGAGCCCATGTGTTAGATTAACTTCCATAAGGCCTACAGATTCCAGACACGCACTAAAGTCCACTGTAGCGGATGTGAAAAGGAGTATTCTGCAGAGTCCCAAGTCATATTTGTACTGCTTTTGGGTCATCCAGAAATGTCATATTTCTCTGAGTCCCTGGCTGGGGTCTGGCCCTGGCAGGTTAGATTAATGACCTTTCTTCCCAGAGCGAAGATCTTCCCTCCAAGGAAAGAAGATAGGTGGAGCTACAGGCTAATCATCAGCAGCTGTCGCTGGGTGCCAGGCACCAAGCTGAACCAAGGTGAAGGCAGCACTGGGGAAAGGGTCTTGTTTCAGAGACCATGTGGCCAGAGACCCTGGACGACGCCATTTTGAACAAACCCAGAGGCTGGACAAGGAGGAGGGAGCAGGGGCAGGGAAGTGATGTGTCGCTGTTTGATAGGACAAACAGAGACTTCCTGCCAGCCCCCTACTCAACTTTTAAAAACCACTGGAAGAGGAAGAGAGCTCTCTCTGGGGTGTGGTCTGCGGAGGCTGAAGGTGCTGGAGCCTGGCGCAATGGGCAGTTGGAAGGAGGAACCCCCTGACTGTCCCCCAGGGCCCTGCCAGCACCAGAAGAGGAGCCCAGGACCATGCGCAGAGGCCTCTGCGCAGGGAGAAGAGAGGCCAAGGAGGAGAGACAGGCGAAAGGCTGGCGCAGGGAGCTAGTGAAGACAGCTCCCTGCCGAATCCCCCCTCTCAGAGACCCCGAGGGCGAAGGAGAGTGTTTCCAGTGGCTGGGGCTGGCCACCAGGAGCGAAAGGACACGAAAATGGGGCAGATCGGACCCCCAGGGGCTGAGCTATTGCCCCCAGAAGGTGAGCGACCTTTGACCCCCCCACGAAGAGGAGGTCGGGGGCCCGGGAGCCCATCCCCGGGCCCCGAAGCGAAGCCGGGGAGTGCCGTCGCGCTCCCCGTGAAGATTGCGCCCTCCGGGGTGCCAGGAGCCCACCCTGGCCCCCGGCGAAGAAAAGGGAAGGCGGGGGAGCGTCGTCGCGCCCCCCCCCCCGCGAAAATGAGCCCAGGGGGCCCGGGAGCCCATCCCCGGGCCCCGAAGCAAAGTCGGGGAGCGCCGTCGCGCTCCCCGTGAAAATGCCCCGTGGGCAGTGAAAGGAGGGGCGAGCGTCGTCGCGCTGCCCCACCCGCGAATAAAAGATGCTGGGGCCCGGGATCCCAACTCCGGGCCCCGCCGAAGCCGGGGAGCGCCGTCTCGCTACCCGGGAAACTGGGTAATGGGGTGCCAGGAGCCCACCCTGGCCCCCGACAAGAAGGCAGAAGTCGGGGGGGCGCCGTCGCGTCCCCCCTGTGAAGGCGGTCCAGGGGCCCGGGACCCCATCTCCGGGCCCCGAATAGGAGGAAGGCAAGTCGGGGAGCGCCGTCGCGCTCCCCGTGAAGATGGCCCCGAGTGCAGGAGGGAGGAGGGGGGGGAGCGCCGCCGCGCTCCCCGAGGTCCGCCGGGACTGGCGGGAACCTCCGGGTCTGCCCGCAGCAGACCAGAAGTCGAGTGCCGGCTCCCGCGGCAGCACGCGAGAGTGCTGGCCGGGCGGGGAGCCGGCGGGAGTCACCGGGGTGGGCTCCCGGGTGGCTCCCCACCAGGGAAGCCAGACGGGGTCCCGGGTGGGACCGGGACCCCTTCGCCGAGGAGAGCTGCACGGGGCCCAGGTGGGACCGGGCCCCCACTAAGAGCATGAGCGGCCGGGGGTGGGCTCCCCGAGCCGTAAGGAATTTACCTGGGGGTCCGGTTGGGACCGGCCCCCCCCACTCAGCGTGGAAGGCGACGCGGAGCGCCAGATGGATCGCGGTTCTTCCCGGCACAGCGGGAGAGCCGCTCATAACATATTCATGCACAGGAGCACGAGCGCCCCATAATGCCTTGCCAGGCATTTGGAAATCTGCCGTTTTTGTGCCTGGTGGCCCCCAGAGGAGGGGGTCACCCTCAAGAATGAAAAGGGTGCTGGGGGAGCTGCTGGAGAAGCGCAGTCTCCCCCCAGCACGAAGTTAAGTCCCACCCTAAGTTTCCTAAGGTTTTAAAAAGGATAACCCCTCGAGGGCTCAACCTGTTTCATTACACCTTCTGGGCTGGAACTTTTGTTCTACAGCTGAGGGTGTATTGCCAAGTGCTTCATGGAGTGAAGGGCTGAGTTGGGGATGTCTGGAGAAGGGCATCCCCTGGAGGTGAAGAGGTGTAATTGCACCAGAACTGCATTTACTAGCGGTTACTCCTTTTTAGAGGGACTGAAGGTCACATATGTAATGTGAAGTACCTGTGTAAGGTGATGTCATAAGCAAAGTGGGTTATGTTGCCAGACACTCCTGCTAGGGTGTCTGGCTGGATATGCGTAATCCTGTGATTTCATCTGTGATGCCTTTAGGGGCTGTAATTGCAACGCATTTTGAATGTCCAACAAATGTGCTGAGTACTGTCATTCTAAAGTGTGCGTAAACATGTATTTTTGCTGCTGCGCTTAAGTGAGGAACAACCCAGACTGTTAGCCCTGAATATGTAGGGGTGCATACTGTATTTTCAATCTAAGATGCTCAGTCAGGGTTATGTGTCACTAAGGCAGGTGAACCTATTTTTAATGCGTGTTGAGGTAAAGGGGTGGGTTGCCACTGGGATGGTGCCAGTGCGCAGGGCCCTCGCTCCAGGTTATGCTCAACACACTGCATTAGGGGGCAAGATGATGTGCATCCATGGGAGTGGTGGTACTAGACCCCACCCCCCCCCCCTTTTGGGAGGGGTGGAGATGTTACGCAATGTCACAAAGTAATTCCAACAGCTTATGTATATTTGTAAATTGGTGCATAGTATTGAGTAGTGTGTGTGTTTAATAAATGTACTCTTACTTTTATAAAGCAAAGTACAGACTGGACAATCAATTATTGAGTGTTATTTCTGCGCACCTGCAAATGGCGATTACTAACCCACACCACCTCCCTTGAGTAAGCCTCAGACTGCTCTGCAACGCTACCCTCTGAGAGTCAGGCGCTACAATTGGGTGTTTGGTTCCCAGTGAAGGATAAATGTAGTCATGTTATTTGTGCAGGCCTCACAGATGCTGCCTCGTTTTCCAACATTGGTGTCTAGCGGCGGGAAACATAGTATCCCATTCTGGTGCGCAGTTATAGCATTTGATAAGTCCAGTTTTGCCACACATTACCTATGCAGTAATGAGCAAATGGAAGAGCGCAAGGCTCTGAGAAGGGTTCAAAGTTTTGGTTATGTGAACTAAAGGTATGGGAAAGGAAAGCCCCGCGCACATATGTGTCATGTGAAGATATTATGGTTTAAATGTAAACTGTATTGATATGACCGCGCTAGGTTGATTATCATGTGCTAGCGGGATGGTGCTTTCCAGGAAAGGATTACATACAAATGTTCTAAGCCATATTGTACACCTTTGAACCCTAACACTACATGCACTACACCTGCATGAGGAGGGTGTCTCCTCAAGAGATAGGGACAGCAACTGATACCTACATCACAGGTGGTGGTGAAGGGGTGGATTGACCTTTGTGGGGGACAGGAGAGAGGGGGTCCTGGGAGATTCCAGCGCTTTTTAAGGGCAGGGAGGGATTCCACAGAAGGGGCCCCAGGTATCCTTTCCCCGCGGAAAGTTTACTTGCCATTGGCGCAGGCCAAAACCACTGGAAGGGTGGGGCAGGAGGTTTCTTTACCCCGGGTAGTAACACCCCAGGGTTCCCATGGTGGGGGACCCCAAGGAACTTTTCCCACGGTGGGAGGAGGGTGTGGTAGAGTTGGGTGCCCGGCAGGCCCCCAGGTTAACTGGTGGGGAGGTGAGCGACCCAGGGGTGGCCCCTGGTAGGGTGTGGCCCCAGAGGAGGGTAGTTCTTGAGTGATGGTGTGTAGTGGTAGCCCCTAGGTACCCTAGGTGGGCTAGGTAACTGACCCAGTGGAGATCTGAGTGGGGGTGATGTACTCCCTGGTTTCCAGGTGAAGGGTTGGTGGCGGACTCTGAGGTGTCAGGGTCCGGTGAGTGGTTACCCCGGGGTGGCCCATGGTGATGGGTGGCCCCAAAAGTGGGGTAGTGCTCGAGCTAGGATGTCACCCTGGAGCTTGTGTGGTGAGCCTGAGGTGGTGGCTGGGGCGATGCCTGGCCAGGTGACCAGTCAGGTAGGTCCTAGGGGACTTGTATCCCAGGACCGGAAGCATGAGGGTGTTCCCCAGCTCGATGCAGGAGGTGGACTTCTGCAAGGTAGTACCACCCTGAACACAGGTGGGGCCTATCTTAAGTGACGGGACCCTGTGTTTCGCAAAGGGGTGGTGCAGGCCTAGCCGGGATCTTTAGGGTCCCTGGCTTGGTGTGGTTGTACTACCCTGAAGGCAGGTGGGGCCTATCTTAGGGAGGGGACCCTGCTCTTCATAAGGGGTGGTGCAGGCCATCCAGGGACCATGTAGGTCCCTGGGCGGTCTCCCAAGGCGCTGCTGGGAGATCGGGGAGGGCCGTGAGAGGTGGGCCTGGGTCTAGCTAACTCGGGGCCCACAGGCTCTCTAAGGGTACTCTGGGAGGAGAGCGCGCCTCTCGGAGGGAAGGGTGCATAGGCCCTGTTCTCGCAGCGGAGAACAAGGAAGGGGTCTAGGTTCCCGGGGTAGTTTCCGTGTGGAGCTACTGACGGGGGGAATGACCTGTAGGATGTCTGACGGGGCACCCTCAGTGTTCCTCCCTGGCACTGCCAGTGTGGTAGTGAGGCTGGTCTGAGGTCCTGTCAGGGAGCCAGGCCAGTGGCCAAAGGGTGATTTTCTGTGTGGGGAAAGCACGAGTGGCTGTGCTTTCTTTAGGGAAGCCAGTCGTCCCGAAAGGGTGGTGGCAGCAGAATGACCTCAGCGGCAGGCTGAGGGTGAGGGTCCAGAGAGGTTGCATCTTTGGGGTGCAAGGACCAAACGGCGAGAGGGTACTGGTTGGAACAAACTCCAGAAGGGAGACCAGCTAGTGACCCAGGGGATGGGATGTAGACCTGTCCCGGAAGACCGCAACGGTGCTGAGGCACTGGACCCTTGTCCAGAGAAGGGGGTAGGCATAGTGTTGCATGCCCAAGGGCAAAGGTGGGCCTAGTGAGGCCAAGTCCATGTAGACCATGAGTGACCTAGAGGTATCTAACCTAGAGCCCGGAGGGTTCTTAGGGTAGTCTGGGATCCCTGTCATGGGTGGAGATTTCATGGATGGGAGGAGTAGGTGGTCTGAGCGGATAACTGGTGAGTAAGGGGGTCTGGTCAGAACCCCTTATAACTAGTTATCGCTGACTACGGGAAGAATACCCATGTAGGGTGGCTACTTCTTCCCTGTAGGAATCAGCTGGGCGCGGCGTGTGTTAGAAGGTGGTTCTGACACTATGGGCCGCCCGGATTTTTCGCTTTTGAGCACCTATGTGTTGAGTTGTTACTGTGGGAAAGCCTCATAAATTGGGACTCATCCACAGTGAACTCATGATGAAAGAGACTGCATGTGGATTTTACTGGTGTCCCCCTAGCTTGACTAGGCCGCTGCGCAGCAGCTGGAGTAAGAGGCACCGGACTGGTTACATGCAGACACCTGTGTACATGCGTGTGCACATGTGTAGGGGCTGCGCAGGGAGATTCTGGGCGTGCGCAGTCCAGAAGCAGCTACAAAGTGAATGGTGTGGCAGGACTTATGCAGAATTGGGTGGTGACACGGAATAGGCCTTACACGCTAGGAAGGAGCATGCCAGGGAAAGTCAGTGTGCTTTACTGTGTTTTTCACTTCATTATTCCCCTATGGGGATGTGGAGCCCATGTGTTAGATTAACTTCCATAAGGCCTACAGATTCCAGACACGCACTAAAGTCCACTGTAGCGGATGTGAAAAGGAGTATTCTGCAGAGTCCCAAGTCATATTTGTACTGCTTTTGGGTCATCCAGAAATGTCATATTTCTCTGAGTCCCTGGCTGGGGTCTGGCCCTGGCAGGTTAGATTAATGACCTTTCTTCCCAGAGCGAAGATCTTCCCTCCAAGGAAAGAAGATAGGTGGAGCTACAGGCTAATCCATCAGCAGCTGTCGCTGGGTGCCAGGCACCAAGCTGAACCAAGGTGAAGGCAGCACTGGGGAAAGGGTCTTGTTTCAGAGACCATGTGGCCAGAGACCCTGGACGACGCCATTTTGAACAAACCCAGAGGCTGGACAAGGAGGAGGGAGCAGGGGCAGGGAAGTGATGTGTCGCTGTTTGATAGGACAAACAGAGACTTCCTGCCAGCCCCCTTCTCAACTTTTAAAAACCACTGGAAGAGGAAGAGAGCTCTCTCTGGGGTGTGGTCTGCGGAGGCTGAAGGTGCTGGAGCCTGGCGCAATGGGCAGTTGGAAGGAGGAACCCCCTGACTGTCCCCCAGGGCCCTGCCAGCACCAGAAGAGGAGCCCAGGACCAGTGCGCAGAGGCAGAGGCCTCTGCGCAGGGAGAAGAGAGGCCAAGGAGGAGAGACAGGCGAAAGGCTGGCGCAGGGAGCCAGTGAAGACAGCTCCCTGCCGAATCCCCCCTCTCAGAGACCCCGAGGGTGAAGGAGAGTGTTTCCAGTGGCTGGGGCTGGCCACCAGGAGCGAAAGGACACGAAAATGGGGCAGATCGGACCCCCAGGGGCTGAGCTATTGCCCCCAGAAGGTGAGCGACCTTTGACCCCCCCCACGAAGAGGAGGTCGGGGCCCGGGAGCCCATCCCCGGGCCCGAGGCGAGCCGGGGAGTGCCGTCGCGCTCCCCGTGAAGATTGCGCCCTCCGGGGTGCCAGGAGCCCACCCTGGCCCCCGGCGAAGAAAAGGGAAGGCGGGGAGCGTTGTCGCGCCCCGCGAAAATGAGCCCAGGGGGCCCGGGAGCCCATCCCGGGCCCCGGAGCAAAGTCGGGAGCGCCGTCGCGCTCCCCATGAAAATGCCCCGTGAGCAGTGAAAGGAGGGGCGAGCGCCATCGCGCTGCCCAGCCCGCGAAAAAGATGCTGGGGCCCGGGATCCCAACTCCGGGCCCCGCCGAAGCCGGGGAGCGCCGTCGCGCTACCCGGGAAACTGGGTAATGGGGTGCCAGGAGCCCACCCTGGCCCACGACAAGAAGGCGGAAGTCGGGGGCGCCGTCGCGTCTCCCCGTGAAGGCGGTCCAGGGGCCCGGGACCCCATCTCCGGGCCCCGAATAGGAGGAGGCAAGTCGGGAGCGCCGTCGCGCTCCCCGTGAAGATGGCCCCGAGTGCAGGAGGGAGGAGGGGGAGCGCCGCCGCGCTCCCCAAGGTCCGCCGGGACTGGCGGGAACCTCCGGGTCTGCCCGCAGCAGACCAGAAGTCGAGTGCCGGCTCCCGCGGCGGCACGCGAGGGTGCTGGCCGGGCGGGGAGCCGGCGGGAGTCACCGGGGGTGGGCTCCCCGGGTGGCTCCCCACCAGGGAAGCCAGACGGGATCCCGGGTGGGACCGGGACCCCTTCGCCGAGGAGAGCTGCACGGGGCCCGGGTGGGACCGGGCCCCCCACTAAGAGCATGAGCGGCCGGGGGTGGGCTCCCCGAGCCGTAAGGAATTCACCTGGTGGTCCGGGTGGGACCGGCCCCCCCCACTCAGCGTGGAAGGCGACGCGGAGCGCCAGATGGATCGCGGTTCTTCCCGGCACAGCGGGAGAGCCGCTCATAACATATTCATGCACAGGAGCACGAAGCGCCCCATAATGCCTTGCCAGGCATTTGGAAATCTGCCGTTTTTGTGCCTGGTGGCCCCCAGAGGAGGGGGTTACCCTCAAGAATGAAAAAGGGTGCTGGGGGAGCTGCTGGAGAAGCGCAGTCTCCCCCCAGCACGAAGTTAAGTCCCACCCTAAGTTTCCTAGGGTTTTAAAAAGGATAACCCCTCGAGGGCTCAACCTGTTTCATTACACCTTCTGGGCTGGAACTTTTGTTCTACAGCTGAGGGTGTATTGCCAAGTGCTTCATGGAGTGAAGGGCTGAGTTGGGGATGTCTGGAGAAGGGCATCCCCTGGAGGTGAAGAGGTGTAATTGCACCAGAACTGCATTTACTAGCGGTTACTCCTTTTTAGAGGGACTGAAGGTCACATATGTAATGTGAAGTACCTGTGTAAGGTGATGTCATAAGCAAAGTGGGTTATGTTGCCAGACACTCCTGCTAGGGTGTCTGGCTGGATATGCGTAATCCTGTGATTTCATCTGTGATTCCTTTAGGGGCTGTAATTGCAACGCATTTTTAATGTCCAACAAATGTGCTGAGTACTGTCATTCTAAAGTGTGCGTAAACATGTATTTTTGCTGCTGCGCTTAAGTGAGGAACAACCCAGACTGTTAGCCCTGAATATGTAGGGGTGCATACTGTATTTTCAATATAAGATGCTCAGTCAGGGTTATGTGTCACTAGGGCAGGTGAACCTATTTTTAATGCGAGTTGAGGTAAAGGGGTGGGTTGCCACTGGGATGGTGCCAGTGCGCAGGGCCCTCGCTCCAGGTTATGCTCAACACACTGCATTAGGGGCAAGATGATGTGCATACATGGGAGTGGTGGTACTAGACCCCACCCCCCTTTTGGGAGGGGTGGAGATGTTACGCAATGTCACAAAGTAATTCCAACAGCTTATGTATATTTGTAAATTGGTGCATAGTATTGAGTAGTGTGTGTGTTTAATAAATGTACTCTTACTTTTATAAAGCAAAGTACAGACTGGACAATCAATTATTGAGTGTTATTTCTGCGCACCTGCAAATGGCGATTACTAACCCACACCACCTCCCTTGAGTAAGCCTCAGACTGCTCTGCAACGCTACCCTCTGAGAGTCAGGCGCTACAATTGGGTGTTTGGTTCCCAGTGAAGGATAAATGTAGTCATGTTATTTGTGCAGGCCTCACAGATGCTGCCTCGTTTTCCAACAGTATGCCTTTCTTATGATTTATCGTAAACATTAAAAACTGATTTCCCCGGGATTGGAATATAGCGGGTGAAATAAATGGCACCTTTTATAAGTCCAGCTCTAAACAAGCATTAGAAATGCAATAGGTCTGACATTTGTTTGAGTTAGAGCTATTGGCATTGTAAATCGCAATGTTTTTTCCCTATGTGTTATGAAGTGTATGTATGGGGGTGTAGTGGAATTATGTGGGTTGTATTGTATTAGCTGTGGTATTGTGTGGTGTGGAATTGTGTGGAGTGGATTTGTGTAGTGGAATTATGTGGTATTATGTGGTATGATGTGCTGTGGTATTATGTGGAAGAGCTCCCGGTCAGTTGGCCATCTCGCAGCATTAAGAATGCATTAAAAGAATACAAGTCTATGGAATATAGTGTTGCTGGTGACGTGGAATGATCTAAAAATCTTGGGGCATATTATCAAAGAAGAGCGATAAACATCGCTAAGCGCACTTAGCGTGTTTCTGTTTATCGCCGTCTATCGCTGAATTACATCGCCGTGTTAGCGGCGTATTATCAACGCTTTGCGAACAGGCGATGTAATTCCAGCGATAGACGGCGAGAAACATAAATAACGCCTGAAATCCAGCGATGATTATGGAGATGCTTGCTGATAGGGGAGTGTGGTCGTAACATGGCGATCCACCTCCCATTATCAGCATAGCTTAGAAGAAAAAGCAGACGTTAACTTCATGCGATAACCGCGGTTAGCGCGGTTTGTTTTATCGCTGGCGCCGCATTGTTAATAGTGCGAAGTTGTGTTTGCCACGTTAATCATGCAGACATTGTGAGGAACGCCCACTTTGCATGTCATTAGCGCTAATAATGGGTGACATGCAAAATGGAGATAAAACGGCTACTAAATCAAGGAAACACGCGTTAGCGTGTCCTTGATAATAGTGCGATATTTAAATCGCCGCTTTCCGGCCGAAATCGGCCGCTAAAGCGGCGAAAATGGGCTTGATAATATGCCCCCTTATTACTGAGAAATGGCGTTATCTAGAAATCGCATGGTTTGATATTTCCAGTACAGACGTGGCGCAACATGTGCCTGCTTTCAATCCAAATCAAAGTATAAGAATGATAACAACATTTTGGTATTAGTTATCGAGCTGCATGATAGCACCATCAATCAGATCTTGTAACTACCTAGCTCAACTTCACTGCATTGTAGATATAACAAAACATAGCATTCTATTCTATTCCATTGTTTGCACTAATGAAAAACATGTTTGAACTATTCCCTAAAATGGCAACAGAAAGACTTGTGCTAAATCGATTTGCTCAGTTGTTTTCTTTTTTGATCCTGGTGAAAACTTTACGAAAGCACTAAGCATGGAGCAAACTGAACTTTTCGCACTGGTGTAAAACTTCACATAATATGAGTTTTCAAGTTATGCTGCTGAGGCCTTCATGCTACCCATCTTGATCAATTTGTTGGGCATGCTCTGTATTCCTCAATGTTAAAATAAGTATCCATGTTTGCTGTTTTTATTTGGACAGCCCTGAAAGAAACAAAATATGAAATCTAGTGCATCTGCCGAAGCGTTTGCTCACTGTTGCGTTGGTTGTTAAACAGGTCATCTCTTTCTAAATTGCTTGACAACTATAAGTAATATAGAACTAATAGATTTATCATTAAACTTACCAGTAACAAAACTGCAGACTGTGCACATTACTTGTTGGATATTACCTAAAATAAATTCTTACGGGTAATATGTTAGCGCTAATGCCAACCCAACATGGACAAAGCCACAAGGACCTCAGCATAGCATGGTCAACAAATGTTAGCGAGAGGGCCTGAATCGCATAATTACTTGTTTTGCTAAGTGGATCTTTAGTGCACATAAAACTGCAGTCATGATAGTTTTTTTTTTTTTATTTCTTTTTATTATTACTGTTAACAAAACATTGTCACAGACTTACAATAGCTCAAGTCAAAGAGTATGAAAATCAATAATACTTTGCATACAGCGTTATACTCTCATTTACAGTTTTACAGCAAACAGTGAAATATTAGGGTGTTGACTCTTCTAGGGATGGTTGCGTCGGCAGAGCTGGTGGTTCACACATATTACCCCTGTAGTCCTTCCACTTTCCCCATATTTTCATCCACTTCTTAGGGCAGCCTCGTGCTACATACACTGTTTTTTCACGAAACATGCACCAGTCCATGTCGCCCTCCCATTCTCTAAGAGTCGGGGTTGTACATATCCCGCATTTTCTTGCTACATTTCTCTTTGCTATCATCAATCCCAGAGTCACCCAGATTTGTTCTTTCCTACCCAAGTCCATTGGCTCCCATATATTTAGAAGACAGCGTTTAGCCTCAATAGTGATTGCCTGCCCCATGACCTCCCCCATGCATAAGTGGACCTCTCTCCAATATCGAGCTATATGTGGGCATTCCCATAGTATGTGGAAAAATGTGCCTTCTTGGCCACAATGCCTTCTGCAACTAGAGTCAGTGCCAAATCCCATCTTGACTAGTATAGGCCCAGTTACATAGATCCTGTGAAGTATTTTCAGTTGCACCAACTTCAACTTAGAGGAAATTGCCCCCTCCCGTGGGGACGCCAGCGCTTCCACCCACTCATCTTCATCTAGCTCCTGTAAGTCACTTTCCCACTTTGCCCGAAGCTGCGGGAGGGGATCGGGGGAGTGATGTATTAATTTCAAATACGTCAGGAAAATTGCCTTCTTGGGCATGTATCCATCCAAAAGCCTATCTTCAAGAGGAGAGGCCTCCGGAGGGGTCTCTCCCCTGGGGATAACTGCTTGTAGGGCGTGCCGTGTCTGGAGATATCTGAATCTTTCCGATTCTGCAAGTTCATATTTTTGTTGAAGGGTTGTGAAGGGTAGAACTTCCCCCTTTTTCCAAAGGTCGGCCACCCGTGAAATCCCTATCAACTCCCACTTATCGAACCCCTTAGTCTTCCAGAGCTTGCCTAGTTGTTCTGAGTCCCACAGTGGGGTGTTTCGAGTTATGGTCTTTGCCCATCCCATATTTTTCTGGACCAGGTGACACACTTGTACTGAGTGTTTCGTGGGGCCCGTCAGAGGGAATTTCCCAGGTTTTGAGTATAGCGCTCGTGTGTAATTACCTCCTGGGAGGAGCCATCTATCCATGGCATAGCCTGGGTCAACAGGGGGCCGGTATATACAGTGATTAATGGCCGCCAGTTGTGCAGCCCAATAGTATTTCTTGATGGTTGGCAGACCTATTCCTCCGTCATACCATCCCCTCACCAACTTCGGGAAGGAGATACGCGGCGGACCAGTGCCCCAGAGCAACTTCCTCTGTGCACTCTCCACCCGTCTAAAATATGATGCAGGGACTAGGGCAGGAGAATTCTGCAAGACATATAAAAAACGGGGTAGAGACATAATTTTGAACAACGCGGCTCTCACCAAAAGTGACAGTGGGAGAGACTGCCAATGGTCTACATCACGCTCCAGTCGCCGCAATGGGGGTAAAAGGTTAGTTTAATAAAATAGCTTGGGATCATTAGTAATAAAAATTCCCAGGTATTTGAACCCTACCGTTACAATCTTAAGTTGATATTCGTTAGGTAGAACTTGGGGGCTGCCCTTGAGCACAAAGATAAGTGATTTTGTCCAGTTGATCCCATACCCAGAGTAAGACCCAAAGTTAGTAAAAATGTTCAGAACCCTGCATAGGGAGCCATGTGGGGAGGCCAGATACAGCAAGATATCGTCCGCGTAGAGTGAGATGCGGTCCTCCCGCCCCTCAGCCCAACGCAGCCCTCTTATTACAGGGTCTCCACGGATCCAACAGGCCAAGGGCTCCAGAGTGAGCGCAAACAGTAGTGGGGACAGTGGGCACCCCTGCCTTGTTCCCCTATGGAGATGGAAAATGGCTGATTTTTTATTGTTGACCACCACTTGCGCTAGCGGGTCAGTATATAAAAGCCGGACCCAACTTATAAACTTGGAGCCAAAGCCCAACCTCTCCAGAACCGCAAAAAGGTATGGCCATTCAATGGTGTCAAACGCCATGGTGGCGTCCAGCGACACCACAGCTGCATCCTCCATGATGGTCTCTGCCCTCCCCATGACCCCGTGCAACCTCTTTAAATTCAAGGATGTGTTCCACGATGGCATGAATCCCGATTGGTCTGGGTGAACCAGCTCAGGAAGGACACGAATCAAGCGAGTGGCTAGTAGTTTGGCCAGTATTTTGGCCTCTGCATTCTATAGCGATATGGGTCGGTATGACAAGCAGCTATCTCTCGGTTTTCCTTCCTTGGGTATAACCACCAAAGTGGCAAGTCTCTGATTCAGCGGAAGGAGTCCCTCATCCAGACTTTCCATGAACATTGCTTTTAGATAGGGAGCAACCTTATCCGGTCGTAATTTGTAAAGTTCTGTAGGGAGGCCATTAGGGCCGATCGCTTTTCCAGTCTGGAGAGAGCGAATGGCCTGTGCTATTTCGTCCAGTTTGAGGTCTCCCTCCAAGGTCTTTCTCTCGTCTTCCTCTAATGCAGGCAGACGAATCTCGGCCAACAGTTCTTTCACTTCCACTTCTAGCCTACCAGGCCTAGATGAATAGACTTGTGCATAATATCTACCAAACTCGTCTGCGATATCTTGTGGGGTTAGTAAGTGTTAATACAGTCTCCGTCCTCAGTTCTGTTACCAATCGGCTCACCGCCTCTCTCCTGTCTAGCCATGCCAGCAGTTTCCCAGTTTTATCCCCAGTTCGTAAATGCTGCCCAGCTTGTTGCTGAGCATGGTTTTGGCAGCTTCTCTCGCCTCAGATCTATACTCCGCTTGCGCCAGGCTAAGAAGATGTGTCACGTTCTGGTCTGCGGACGTTAAAAGGCCCTCTTCCAATTTTAATATGTTCTCTTCCAGCCGGAGAAGCCTGTCTTTTTTCTCTTTTTTGAGCCCGGAAATTTGAGAAAGCGCGTGCCCCCTTATTACGGTTTTAAAGGCCTCCCATAGGACCCGAGCCGAGGCAACCGTACCTTCGTTCACAGAGAAATAATGCTCGATCTCTTGTTCCAGTTTCGATTTAATTACAGGGTTTTAAGGTGCCAGGGGCTAATTGGAGCGATCCTAGTACAGTCCCCCCTCCCATACTCCATCTGTAGCCAAATTGGGGAGTGATCCGATATACCTCTAGCCAGATGTTTGACTTCTTTAACATATCCGACCTGTGCGGCCGGGGCGAGGACATAGTCCAATCGGGATAGACTTTTGTGAACCCCAGAATAGAATGTGTATTGAGTTTCCGCGGGGTGATACACCCGCCATATATCCTCAAGACCCATAGCCTCAAGAAAGTGCGGGAGGTGCAGTTGTGAAGGCGATATATCCCTAGGCGGATGTCGGTCCAGTGTCCCCGAGACAACAGAGTTTAAGTCACCCCCTATTAGTAGTCGGCCCCCGGGCAACTCAAGCAGCACCTTTCCCAGGTCTTTAAGTGTGGTTTCCTGCAGTCCTGGTGGTAGGTACTACGATAGTAGCGTCAATGCTTCCCCTTCCCACTGGCCAGACACTGCAGCGTATCTCCCTAGATTGTCTGTGCTTACTTGGTCTATCTTCATCGGGAATGTGCATTTCTTCAGTACCTCCACACCCCTGGAGCACATCGTAAACCCCGAGTGCGCAACCAACTGATAGCCCCATCTAGCTAAGGCTTTACACATGTTTCCTATGAGGTGGGTTTCCTGGAGCAGCACTACATCCGGGGTATGCCTTTTAAGAAACTGTAGAATTATCCCTCTCTTAAGTTTATCCCGCAATCCATTTACATTCCAGGATAATAGTTTAAGTCGTGCCTCACTTGTGGCGCTCATATCCCTGGATAGTGTCCACAGCGGGGGGCACCCAGCCACCTCTCGGGAATACCAGCCCTCCCCCAATCAAACCACATGTGAACTGCATATACTCAACACCATAGTCATGATCACAGTTATTATGTTGCTTAGATTCACTGTATGCAATGCTGTAACAAACAAAAACTAATACTATAAAAACGACACTCCCAACACCCCCCACCCTAGTACCCTCCCTGCTCCCCGCACTCTGGGCTCGAAACTGCCCATAACCCCAAATAGTGCAGAGTGCCTGTCGCCTTAACCTAGAAATTAACTGGTAATTGGAGGAGGAAGGAGTTACAGACTCCCGCCCATCAGGCCCCCCACCGCTGTTATGTGTTCCCCAATATCTATACGTGGGCCTGTACTATGCACAAGTATGATCAATTAGTACAGGAACTGTTTGCTTAGCTTGTTCGGCGTTTCATCCCGATTCCATCGGCATCTGTAGAGTTGAGTGTGATGCAAAATTGTCATGGCCAACCCAGACAAGGTTGGCAAGATAGTGTACGGGCTGGGTCTAAAGTCCGGTTTTTATTTAACGTTGTGCAATTTGGCTGGTCGCCAACCCTCCAACCATTCCTGTGCCGCTTCCGGTGCATCAAAAAACCAGGTCTTGCCATCTGCCTCCACCCTTAGTTTTGCTGGGAATAGCATCGCGTAGCGGATGCCTTTGTCTCTGAGAGATTTCTTAACATCCAGGAAGGTGCGCCGTTGACGTTGAACTGTGAGGGTAAAATCCGGGAAATAGGACAGTGCACTATTTTCAATCTTTACTGGAGGGTTAGTGCGTGCCGCTTGCAATATAGTGTCTCGGTCCCTGAAGTTTAGGAATCGTGCCAAAATGGGTCGCGGAGGGGCCCCGGGTTGAGGCTTCCCCCCCCGGCACCCTGTGAGCTCTTTCAACTGTGAAGAATTTTGACAGCGTTTTGGGGTGTAGGTGGTTCACAATTATGTCTTCTACAAACAGGTCGGTGGCTAGCCCCTCCGCTCGCTCAGGGACCCCAATAATTCTGACATTATTTCGTCTTGCGCGACCTTCGTAGTCATTCAACTGGGCGTCCAATCGTCGTTGCGCTGCTTGCAATTCAGTAATTTCTTTGCCCAGTCTTAGTGTTTTGCCGCTTAGCTCTTTGGTCGCCCCCTCCATGGTTTTCACCTTTTCACTTGTCTTTTGCAGGTCGGCCCGGATTAGCGCCATTTCAATGGATATGGTGTCCATTCTATGTTCCAGCGAGGTACGTACCCCCGCAATGGCTGCCATGACATCTACTAGTGTTGGCTCTTCCCCGGATGGCGTGGATGACTTGTCGACCTCCCCGCTGCACGCCCCCTCCTGTTCATTCGGCTTGTGGGTGGTGTATTTGTCAAGTTTCATCTGGAGTGTGGATCTCTGTCCCTTGGGTCCGGACATGGCGCTACACCACTAGTGAAGTGGCCCTTCCCAGTGCCACGTCTTGGTATCCCACGCCTCACTCACCACACGCCAAGTCCGACGCTCCAGACGGTCCCACAGCAGCTCCTCACCGGTGTCAGCGAATGCTTGAAGCCCTGCCTTCAAAATGTTAGATGCCTGGATCTGGAATCACATGTTCCTTATTGTCAACACGGCCCAATCCAATGGCCACTGGTCGTGATTTTGGTCCTCCTTGTATATCTGCCTTACACCCGGCACGGTATGGCTTTTTGTTGCAGTATATCCCCTGCAGTTGCAGGAGCCGAGCAGGGATGCCCAGCCCCCCAAGATGGTTATTGTGCCGCTCCGCGGTGCAAGTGTCTCCACCGCCGCCCTAGTACCACGACCACTGGCAGGGGAGACCTTAAGAACAGTCTCTGCCCCCCCCAGCTGGCCGCCGCAGATGTCCGGGCAGTGTCCGCTATTACCGCAGCCGGGCCCGTAACTCAGTGGCCCGGTCTGCAGCCTCCGGATGTGGCGGAAAGCAGTCGGCGAGCCAGACGATATTAGACTGCGCCTCGGGTCGCAGTCGCCTCCCGGCTCCCGCGGCAGTCTTTGTGGGGAAAAAGGCAGCGGGCAAAGCATCTCACAATCTCCCTGTTCTCTCAGGGGCATGGATGTGGGCAGGTATGAGGAGTCCTCCGGGGCGCTGCCACGACCAAGCAGCCGCGGCCGCCTCTCACGGATCCCGAGCCGGCCACTCCTCCACTCGAGCCCGGGGATTTCGGGCCTACGGCCGTCGCGGTTCCACTCTCCCCTTAAGTTGCAGCGCCAGTGACCGGCGGCGTGCGGAGCCTCAGCTGGAGCACCGCACACCTTCCGCTGTCATTTGCGGGGGAAAACCGGATAAATTTGCGGATATTATGAGCGGTTTCTGGCTTTCAGAGCCCGGAGCTTCACCGCCTCGCGGCCATCTCGCTCGGCGGTCAGGCCACGCCCCCCCAGTCATGATAGTTTTATTCAATGTCCTGATGTCCAGTTGTGGATTTTAAAATCACAAATTAGGCTGGCAACAGTGAAAAATCTACAGGATGGTGGCTTTTATACTATTGTTGATGTTTGGTTGGGGTTGGGGGGTACTTAGCAAAATGTAGCGATCACCTGCAAACTTGCAGATTTGTAGGTAGCCATGAATATTTTGAAGAAGTCTCCCACCTTCGATGCACCCTTATAGTTGCTCCTGTTCTAAAAGTGCTTTTCAAGGGTGTGGAAAGCCCCAAAGAGCAGCTCCCCTAAATGCTACGGGGTTATAAAGGGAAGGGTTTCTCCACAGGCAAAAATACATTCTTATTAAGAAAAGTTACATGGTCAAATGCTTATATCAGCATGAGTTAGTCGAGCTGGTCAGTTGGCATGAGTGCATTTTGGTTGGTAGGAGTACGCCTTTTAAATTTGCAAGAGTGGTAACTATCCAGTCCTTTGATTCTTTATGGCTGATTCACAAAGATTTTTCTGTAGTGGTGTCTAATTGCAGGCGTAAACATAACTTACACATTTCCAAGCAAATGTATGCCTTCTTAGGGATAAAAGATTTGTTATCACAAACCATTTTTTTCATGAATACTGTGGTGTCTGACCTACAAGGCCTTCTGCTCACCTAAAATAGTTCACAAGTGCCAGCGGAAGATTTTACAATTGGTGGGCTTTCATTAAAGGAAACCTAATAGTTGTAAATTCAGTTACTCCTGCCTAATAGTTCCCTGCATACTCACGCTCTTATATAGGGAGTAAATCCCAGACAAGGTGTGGCGAGTTAGCATTTTAAGGTCTGTTCAGATCGGCAAGTTAGTGAACGCTCACAAATGTTTTTTTCCAACCATATCCCAGCCCGGAAATAGTTGAAGACTTATTCCTAGCAAGGGCTGGAGTAAATCTGTTTCCATGCTGGGGAGGAGAAGAAAACACCCCCAAACATTATAGAGTGGAAGGGGAAGGAGCTTTTCAATGGGACAGGGGGAGGTGGAAAAAGAAGGAAAACAATAAAATATGCCAGTGCACAGAGGCACTACATTTTACTTATGTGAGCTGAATCCTATACGCACAGGTCTGCAATGGTGAAATTGCAATGCAAAAATGGTCCCCAAAGTAAGTTTACAAACTGTGAATAGTGCGATTTTGTTTCTGTACATCAGGAAATGTTTGTGATTGCAAAATGTTGAAAATCTGTACCCATGCTGAAACGTTACTCTGTGGGTGCACTGTTACAACGTTTTCATGCATCAGGCTCTTTTTCTCCTGCACATTTGAGAGCAAGAGACACCAAATCCTGGAGTAAAAAACAACTTCTCATATGAACTGCGTTGTAAATTAGGGCTGACACATAGGTTTAATGTACATCTGAAGCAGGAGCAAGATACTATTATGTACAGAAAACGTTTTATGAATCAGACTGGTTGTGAAGCCAGAAATCAACAGAAATGTGCTCCAAATGTAGGAGTAAATATATGAGAGTAAATCTATAACTACTGCTAGCTGCGTTGTAAGTCAGGCCTCTATATTCTAGATCATTTTCTGGGTAGGAGAGTGTCACAAAACCGCATTCACAACAACTTAGAAATGCGCTCAGTTTTCATGACCTTCAGAAAATGTAAAATAAAATATATTGCCTTTATATAACTTTTAGTAAGTAAACAAAACTGAGTTAGAAAATGGAATTGAAATGTCACATTGAGGTGATAGCATCTTGTTCACTTATCAAATGACAGTGGTCACGTGATAACACTTTATTATGGCTGTGCAAAAAGAAAGCAGGAAAGAAAGTGGCTTGAAGGGAGAGTGAGTAAATTAGGTGCAGGAACTTCTGCTATATTTGGGCCATATTTGAATGAGTTGTTGTTCCTGATCATTGTAAACTCACTGGAAATCTGCACAGGGGATTTTGCGAACTCATTCAGAATAATACTATTCATTTTTAGTGAAGATAAAATCATATCATTCCCTAAGCTTCTGTAGCCTGTGGCAACTTGCTTTTATTTTTATATCCGCTAGCGCCGGGACACCTCCGTTGGAGGTAGCTGTGCGCTCTATAAGCTTCAAATTAAATTAATTAAATCATCAATATGTTATGGTTGTGGGGTACGTTTGCCATTTATGCTCTTTAACAATCCTGCACTGGTGCAGGATCATTAAAAAGCTCACACACTGATGGATGCTTTTCTCTATTGTACCTAGAGGGGATTCTGTCCCATTAGCCCATGTCCCTACGGACATAAACAGTTTTCCATTGATTGTAAGAGGAGGGGCAATGTCACCAGCTAAACTGATTCAAGAAAGACAGACATCTTTTTACATATGCCTCCTGCAGGGGCTGCTCTTAGCTGCAAGGGGCCCATACCTTATCTGATACTCTCAATGCAGTACGCATTTTAAAACCAAAACTACGTGTCCCAGAACGCAGCTGCTGTTGGCTAAAATGCCTGGAATGGACTATGAGCCCCACTTGATGGGTTCGCTTGTCAGATAGGTGCCTCCCGAGGCTTGTTTTTGAAACACCTTGTAGTTGTAAAAGTTGTTGGTGGGACACAGATGGCTGGGATTATTCGTTATCTGTCACTTCAACCAGGGCCACTGTAATTATGCATCAGAGAAGAACCAAATTATGCAGCAGGGTTTATTAAAATATGTGGCAAGAAAAGGAAAATTATGCGATGTATTGCGTCAGATTTCGTAATGGTATAGTCCCCCGGGGGCCATAGCAGGCATCCAGACAGAGTCTCCTGGCCCTTAATCGATATGTTCTGGTGTGTAATAAATAATCCACGGGTGAAGGGCAGCAGAGTCGTCAGTGGTCCTTAGTTATGAAGCTGCATCATGATAGCACCGTGAATCAAGTGTGGCAACTACCCGGCTGAACTCCAGTGCATTTGGGTTAAAATGAAACACAAACAACTACATTAAAGTGTATAGAAAGTACTTACTTTTCATCGGCCCTGATGCCCCGGTCTTTTTTGCAGTTATCTTCCAGCCATACCTTCACTGTAGGCACAGAAGTGGATGCCTGCTTTGGCCCCCGGTGGACTACTGAATCCTCGATGATCGTGAGGCACTGAAGCTTGTGCCTGAATGTACCCCGGGGGGACTGCTGAATGCGCGCTTCAATCGGAGCGTATTAATGTCTTTTGAAGCACACGAAAAATGTTAATCAGAACAAACTATAAATCCCTCTTCCAGCCCAATAATTATTTACACGACCCTTATATAAAAAAACCTAAACTAAACATTACCCTTTTAAGCCACAAACAAAATTAACTCCAGGAAGCCCAGTGTACAAGAACGGTGTGCCTGCTAGTGGCTGTTCCAAAATCAACGGGGTGGGGGCTGGGGGGATTAGCATTGCAGTGTGGGAGGTGCATATGGTAGGGCGGCATGACCAGCGCTAATGAAAAGTACTCCTAAAAAACGTAACCATTAAAAGAAGCAGTAGCAGGCAGAAAGGCGACTGGCAGAAATTCTCAATTAAAAAAAAAGAGTTCTCTTAAAACAAGAGAAAAGCACGGCAAGCGTAACAACATTGTGCTTGGCCGGTGCTCTTATGCCAAAAAACGGAAGTGACTATTGCTGCGTGTACCAGTAAGGAGCCAGAAAAGAAGAGGGACACTGGACTGCACCAATGGTAAGCAGCAGGCGGGAGGTGAGTCATTTACTGACTACAAGAGGTCTTGTAGACAGCGCATGCGCGCTGATGCTCGACCTAAAAATGGGGGCTAACACGCAGTTATTAGTGCTTTCCACATCAAAGGGTGCATGTTCTGGGATGCGCAGCGTCTTTTATCCTGTTAAATTTCAGCTGATTTGATGCCTGCGGTAAACTCCGACCCACTTCCATATTCCTGAGTGGCGGTAAGGAGAGCAGTGCACGCTTAGGCAGCGGCCGTGCTGAGACTTTGGTTAAAGAGGGACCCCCACACCAAATGAAAAATATGGAGCACCCTCACATATGTGGAGCACGTGGAGGTACATGCTGTTTACTGGAGCACTTTCCAGAATAGTTTGAGAATATTCATTTGCATATCCCCTGTACTTGTAACCAGTGCACTTTTCACAAATTTCACACTTGGAAGAGGTGCTTAACACGTGCGCACATGTGTACACACACACACACACACACACTCTCTCTCTGCTGCTTCAGAATGGGGGCGGTGGGGCAGGGTGGAGAATTGGATAAAGAATTCTTTTTTTAAACGTACCTTCTTCGCCGCCGCACGCCTCTCCTCCATCCTCACTCTGCAGCACCGGAAGCACCCAGGCTGCCAGCCTCTCCCAGCCAATCACAACGCTGCATGAGCAGCGTTGTGATTGGTCTGAGTGGCCTGTTTGGCCGCTCTGGAATTACCTGGGAGCCTGGGCATGTTCTCCATGGGGCTGTGCAACACAGCCCCGTGGAGAACATGCTAAGTGCGTATGATTGTTTGGCCGACCCAAGAGGGCTGGCTAAACAATCATACACACTTTGGGAGTGCAAAAACCACTCCTCACTGTGCTCAGCCCCACCCCGACCTGACTCCAATCCCTCACAGAAAAATAAAATGATAATAACAGTTTGTTATTATCATTTTCTTTTTCTTTTTTGCATTGCTCAAATAGCAGTGGGGCAACGCTCCTCCACCTTAGCGGAGGAGCCGCCACTGCACACACACTCTCTCTCGCTCTCTCTATCGCCTCTGAGAGAGCCCAGAAATATCCTTAAGAACACTGTGTTCTATATCCAGGCCATTAAAGAGAGGGCAGTAGAAAGGACACACATTTTAAGAACTCTAGTTTAAAGAAAGGATGTTTAGCAAGCAAAGTGTGAACTAAACATCTTAACACTGTACACGCTGCAAGAGACCTGAGGCGTTCTACCACTTTATCGGGTTTTAAAAATGAACATATATATATATATATATATATATATATATATAGACAGTGGGCATAAAAAGCACAGCTTTAGAACTCTTGAACTCCTTTCTGAAGGGAAGAGAACATACAGTGATGCTGGACAGCTTCATTTCTGACACCTTCTCCCTTCCCTGTAGGGTCCTCACTTAGTGCATTACTTTTTAATCTCTGCATCACAGAAATGGCCTCTCTAATTCGAGGCATTTTGGTTCTCTCTTACTTCCTATGCAGACGACACACAAATTCTGTTGTCAGCCTTTAACGATGTAAAGCACACAAGCTCTCAGCTGCATAACTACATGAGAGAAATTGGTGTCTGGATAGGCAATCACTGTCTAAAACTAAACTCGGACAAAGCCAAGGTCATCCTCTTCGAGAATAGACCTCAATTCTGGACTCCCACTGGTTGGCCCTCAAAAATGGGCCCACTCCCACTGCCAACTACGAAAGCCAAAAGCTTAGGGGTGATATCGATGACAAACTGAACTTCAGCAAGCAAGTCAACGCTGTCATCTCATCATCCTTTAACACCCTGAGAATAATTAAAAAGATTCTCCGGTATATTCCCACCAACACCAGGAAAACAGTGATCTCATTGTTAGTATTATCTAAGATAGATTAATTCAATGGACTGTATATCAACCTTCAAGAACACCTGAAAAAATTGCAAGTCTTACAAAACACCTCTGCCAGATTACTCCTAGGCCTCCCCAAACATCACTCGGTCTCTCAAGCAATCAAAAACCTCCACTGGCTGACGATTAGGAACTGCATCAAATTTAAAACTCTGTGCATAGCATATAAGGCCTTGCATGATACTGGCCCTAAGTTTCTAAAACAGTATTTCTCGTGGTATGACCCAGCAGAAACCTTCCATCGAGAGGAACTAAAAAAGCTATGGTCTGCAGATTTAAAAAAGCTATGTGGGGGAAGCAGTTTTATCTCAGGAGCCACTATGCACTGGAACCTTTTACCGATAATCATCAGGTCTGCTCCTTCTCTGCTTGCTTTCAGAAAACTCCTGAAAACCTGGCTCTTTAATGCCTTGCATACGTACAGTCTCTTATGTTCCTGCTGAGTTCGCTTTTTTACCCTGGTGTGTCTTCGCTGTCTTGTTTACGGTTCTTAACCCCACATCTGCCTACTTTGACAATATTGTCACAGAATTTATATTAACTGCCCTGTATTGAATTTGTGCGATTGACTCAGCCAAAGGTTTATTGAAAATGCTGGTATTAGCCCTTGTTATTTGCCGGCATTCTAGATTCGGTGGCAGAGACATGAATGTCTCTATAGGGAGATACTGGGTGATGGGAATGAATAGTCTTATTGCTCACATGGTGTCAGTCGCTAACAGCTGTTAACCGCCCCCTTCTTCGTTATGTACCCTCACCTTTGGTCCAGATGTTTAATTGTTGAACAGGCAATTAACAGCAGTTAACTCTCTTTTGATACCTTGAGCAGAGGGCAATAGCACATAAGTATGAAGGCACGCTCATAGGGGCATAAAAGTATCACACAAATCAATAACGTATAGTGTCCACTTATGCAAATCAATGCTAATTTGGCCTTACTTCTGCTGCACGGGGAGCAATTCGTCCCCGGCACAGCGAGAATACCGTGTCCTGCCGAAGAAATAACGTTATTGACCTTCTGATGCTCAATAAATGTCGGCTCAAAATGGACGTCTCTTCCCTTGGTAGCATTTTCATAATTTATATATCTTTAGTGGAGATCTTTCCCTTGGCTAATTAAATGCAAAAATGTGAAAATTGCGCTTGACAGATCCTGTCAAGTGTCCATGGCGCCTGCCTGGGGATTGTGTCCGCGTGTGCATGGGAAATTAAACTCTACTTTAGCAATTACATCTATTAATTCCAAACAGTTAAGGGTGATAGCCTTGACGATTGCACCCAATGGAGAACTGGGCTGAATGATAATGCAGTTATCCCTACCAGTGTTGCCCATCAGCATCTACTAGCAGGAAGGCCTGGCTTCCATTTTGCATGCTGAATTTCTGCGGATATTATGCTGAGTTTCTGCCTGATCCCAAAACAGCAACTTCAATTTTATTCCATCTCATGCTTTGGTTCATCAATCTGGTTTAAGTTGCATGCAGATTACATAACACAACAATACTCACAAAACACCTAACACAACACATTAGACAGAACACATTACATACACAGGTACTCTATGTAGTTGTGTGAGAAAGTGCCCTCTTTCTGCATGGTTACCCCCACATTTTGCTGAACTGCTGATGTGCTTTGACTGAGTGTGCCCTGGGCTCCTGCCAATCAGGTACCCAGGGCCTATGTTCTTTCCCTAAAACTGCATTGAAAACAAAACCCAATTGGCATCTCTGGCCACAGGTCAGCCCCTGGTAAACGGTACCACAGGTACCGAGGGCACTGTGACCAGGGAAGGCTTCTAAGGGCTGCAGCACTTATTGTGCCACTCTTAGAGGTCCTGTACCTTTACACTCACACACTGCCTTTGTAGGCTGCGTGTCTTGGTGCAGAACAAAGTGAAGAGTCGACATGGCACACATCCCTGTGTGCCATGCCTACAGCCCACTGCCCTGGCATAGATCAGTCACCCCTCTAGCTGGGTGCCCTATACCAGTGGTGAGGGTACAGGGGCATGAGCCCTGTACTCCTACAGTGTCTAAGTCCATTCTTAGACATTGTAAGTGCAGTGTTGCCATTAAGAGTATATGGTGCTGGGAGTTTGTCATTACAAACTCCACAGCACCATAATGGCTACACTGAAAACTGAGACGTTTGGTATCAAACTTCTCAGCACATTAAACCCACACTGATGCCAGTGTGGGATTCAATGAAAAATGCACACAGAGGGCATCTTAGAGATGCCCCCTGAAAAACGACCTCCCACTAGTGTCCAGGCTGAGTGGCTGCTTTCAGCTGCCACCACCAGACATGTTTCTGGACCCCTGGGTCGAGAGCCTGCTACTCACGGGGGCATGAAACAATGCACATCCTGGGACGAGGTGCCAAGCCTCCTCCCCCAGGATGGGCAGGGTAATTCATTTTATGACCGTTTTATTTTTCACTTTTGCTGCACTGGAGAGCCCGCTTACCTCTCTGGTAGGTGTTCGAGGCCCTCCTCCACCCACAGGCTCCTGCCTGCACCTCATCCCTGGTGGTCCAGTGGGAGAGCCTTGCTCTTCTGCTGGTTCCACTGCTGTCTTTATTGTGTTGTGCCCGTCTTTTGTCTTGTTTGTACCCGTTTTTCTGTCTCTTTGCTATTGTGCCTGTTTTTCTGTCTTTTCTATTATTCTGCCTCTGTTAGTTCCTTTCTGTTATTTGTTTGTTTGTTTGTTTTTTCGTGACTTCTGTTGTTCCCTTCCCGCCACTGCTGCACCCGCTGTCCCTCCCCCTGCTGCTTCCCGCTCCCGCCTCCCAGCTGCGCTTCCCTCCCCCTTCCCTATTTAATGACGGCCGCTGCGAGGAAGTACGAGCAAGACCTCTGACCTCCTGGTCAGATCTGCTCTGTCCCCCAGCAGCTCCGCTGTTGTGCCGCTGCCGTTGACCCCGCTCACCTCTCTGGTAGGTGTTCGAGGCCTTCCTGCACCTGCAGGCTCCTGCCTGCGCCTCATCCCTGGTGGTCCAGTGGGAGAGCCTTGCTCTTCTGCTGGTTCCACTGCTGTCTCTATTGTGTTGTGCCCGCCTTCTGTCTTGTTTGTACCCGTTTTTCTGTCTCTTTGCTATTGCACCTGTTTTCTGTCTTTTCTGTTATTGTGCCTCTGTTAGTTCCTTTCTGTTATTTGTAACTGTTATTTGTTTGTTTGTTTTTTTGTGACTTCTGCTGGTCCCTTCTCGCCGCTGCTGCCCCCATGGCCCCTCGCCCCTGCTGGTTCCCGCTCCCGCCTCCCAGCTGCGCTTCCCTCCTCCTTCCCTATTTAATGGCGGCCGCGTGCAGCAAGCGCGCCTCTGGTGTGCCAAAGGCAAGCCTGTCTGCGCCTGTCCGTGACCAGCGCCAGGGACCTTGGTTCTCCGACCACCCACTGCTACGACTCAGCAGCCCTCCTCGCACTCAACCCCGGAAGGAACAACAACTGACAGCTGTCCACGCCGAACACCACCCATGGCCAGTTCTCCTGCCGCCGAACCTTCACCACCCTCCGGACCCCCATGGCTGCCGCCCCCACACCGGACACCAACACCACCGAAGCCCTGAAGTGCATCCTCCTCAACGTGTGCTCCCTGCACAGACATGCTGTAGAGATCTGGGAACTCCTTGACATCCTCTTGCCAGACGTTACCTTCTTCACAGAAACCTGGACCAGCGCCTCCTCCACCCCTGACATCGCCACCGCCATCCCCGACGGATACAAGATCCAGAGGAAGGACCGCCCCAACCGCCCCGGAGGAGGACTCGCCATCACACACAAGAGCTCCCTCCGACTCAACCACGAGCGACTCCTCTGCCACCACCGAACACCTCTATTTCCAGATCCAGACCAGCTCTAGAACCACTCTTCGTGGCACCCTTGCCTACAGACCCCCCGGACCCCGTGCCTCGTTCGCCACTACCATTGCTGACCTCATCGCACCCCACGCCTTCGTCTCCATGGACTACATACTCATCGGAGACCTGAACTTTCACGTCGACATCCTCAGCGATCCCAACTCCACCACCCTCCTGGACAACCTCACCAACTTCGGACTGAAACAGCTCATCACCACCCCTACCCACAAGGCAGGACACACCCTCGACCCCATCTTCGCAGGTGGGAACAACATCTGCTTCAGCCACACCACTCAGCCCCTCTGGTCGGACCACCACTGCGTACACTTCTCTTTCAACACCGCCACGGCTCTCAAACCCACTCCTTGCCATCCGCGAAGGAACTGGAACAAGGTCACAGAGGAGCACCTCAACTCCACCCTCAGCTGCGACCCACCTTGACCGACGCCATCTCTGCAACCAAGGAACTACACCACTGGATGACCAACTGCGCAGACAAGCTCGCACCCCTCCGCACCACCAACAGACAACGCCCCCTGAAGGCCACCTGATTCACCACCGACCTCCAAGAGGACAGACGCTCCTGCAGACGTCTCAAAAAACGATGGAGAAACAGCAAAACCACAGTAGACCTGACCATCTACAAGAACGCCATGACAGAATACCACCAATGCACCAGATCCACAAAGAAGACCTTTATCCGGAACAAAATTCTCACCAACTACAGCAACTCTAAGGAACTCTTCAACATCATCCAGCAATTCACCAAACCCCCCAGCGAAGCCACGGACGTCACTCCCTCCCAGGACCTCTGCAACAAGCTCGGCTCCTACTTCCACTGGAAAATCAAGGCCCTCTACGACAACTTCAGCGAGCAGACTCCAGAAACCACCTTTCCCTCCTGCGACAACAGCCGGCCCACCATCACTGCCTGGACCCCGGTCACCACCGAAGATACCACCTCGACCATGAAGAGCCCTCACTCAGGAGCCCCCAGGGACCCCTGCCCTCTGCACATCTTCCACAGAGCCGCAGCCGCCATATCGCCCCAGCTACGATGCACCATCAACGCCACCTTCGAATCCAGCACTTTCCCTGATGACTGGAAATGTGCAGAAGTCAAGCCCCTCCTCAAGAAACCCTCTGCAGACCCAACGGACCTGAAGAACTACCAACCCATCTCTCTCCTTCCCTTTGCAGCCAGTCACAGAGAAGATCGTCAACGCCCAGCTGACTAACTTCATGGAAGAGAACTCCATCCTCGACCTCTCCGAATCCGGATTCCGCAGCAACCACAGCACTGAAACCGCCCTCCTCGCCGCCACAGTTGACATCCGCATGCTCCTCGACCAAGGCTACACCGCAGGCCTCATCCTACTCGACCTCTCCGCAGCCTTCGACACTGTCTCCCACCGCACCCTTGCAGCCAGACTTCATGACGCCGGAATACAGGGAACCGCCCTTGACTGGCTCCGCTCCTTCCTCGCCGGCAGAACTCAAAGGATCAGACTCCCGCCTTTCGTCTCCGAACCCACAGAGATCAACTGCGGAGTACCACAAGGATCATCGCTCAGTCCCACGCTCTTCAACATCTACATGGCCCCCCTCGCCGCAATCGTCACACAGCTGTCTGAAGCTGAACTCGGAGAAGACAGAAGTCCTCGTCCTTGGACCTACCCCCTCAGCATGGGACAACACCTGGTGGCCCACTGCCATCTGCACCCCCCACCCCCACGGACCACACCCGTAACCTCGGCATCATACTGGACTCCTCCCTCACCATTGCTTCAACACCCTCCTCATCCTACGCAAGACCTTCAAGTGGATCCCCCCCGAAGTCAGAAAGACCGTCACCCACGCACTCATAACAAGCAGACTGGACTACGGAAACTCCCTCTACGCTGGAATCAACAAATCCCTGCTACGCAAACTCCAGACCATCCAGAACACCGCATTCAGACTCGTCCTCTGCATCCCACGACATGAGCACATCACCCAACACCTGCGAGACCTCCACTGGCTCCCAATTGAGAAGAGAGTAACCTTCAAGCTACTTACCCACGCCTACAAATCCCTCCACAACACCGGACCCAAATACCTTAACGAAAGAGTCTCCTTCGACGTACCCAAAAGAAACCTCCACTCCGCCGACCTCGCCCTAGCAGAAACCCCGCGCATCCGCAGAACCAGAGCGGGTGGAAGAGCCTTCTCCTACACCGCAGCCAAAGCCTTGAACGAGCTCCCGGTCAACATCAGACGCTCCCCTACTCTGCACACCTTCAGCAAGAGCCTCAAGACCTGGCTTTTAGGCTGACTCGGAGCTGCACCCCCCCACCCCCTCCCAGCGCCTTGAGACCCTCACGGGTGAGTAGCACGCTTTACAAGCCCCTGATTGATTGGCAGCAGGGGGGCGACGCTCCTCTGCTCTAATCAGGTGTGGAGCGGCCGCTGCATAGGTTTGGTTGATTCTCTGGTGTCTGTGTGCAGCTTGACAGCGGCGACCCGCCCATTAGGGAAGAGGAGCATCGCCCCCCTGCTGCCAGTGCAGCAAATTTGAAAATGAAAACAGTAATAAAATAAATTATCATTTTATTTTATTTTTTTCGACGACCTTCCACTTTTGAGGGTTACCGACCGCCACTGCAGCTTGAGGTTCATTTCCTTCGTTGTGCTGGCCTTCCCTTGTTGACTTTATTGGGCGATGTCCTTGAGCCTCTTTTTACTATGGTTTCTTCAGCAGCCTTTGGGCCAGACTCACTTGAACATCTTGCTTAGTGGTGGTGTCTCCCTTCGCAGCCAGGTTTCTGGCCGTGAAGTTACTTGTTGGTTTTGTGGTCGGAGTTTGGTTATGTGGTGAGGCCTGTGCATTCCACTGCAGGTCCTAGCAGTCTTCTGAATATGCAATTGCAACCCTGAGCAATCTGGTGCCTACATGGTTTGTCCAAACATGGTCACGCAGTGCTCTGGGATGCCCTGGATTTGATTCTTCCAGACTGCGTGGAGGGACAGCTGTGCTTCGTTAGTGGTTATGGACAGGATTCTTCATCAAGGCCAACCTACAGGCATTAACATATTGGCAGAAGAACTTTCGATTTTGAAATGACCCCTCCAAATCATCTGTGGTGTGCCAGCATTCAGCTTTCACAGACCACAAGAAATGGGCTTTCATTCACTGGCAATCTCCGCATGGTTGCTTTATAATGCACAATGTTTCTTCCCACCTTTCTCCTCCTTTGGTGTTGACCATTCCTTCTTTGCTCAGAGTGTCAGACCTGCCAACCTTTAAAATATTCTCACTGTATTCACGGAGAAAGAGGGGCTTTGACGAGGTGGGTCCTAGGGGACTGATCTGGCTTAGAGCCCATGGCTGCCTGACCAGCCAGTAAACCTTGGAAGAAGCAGAGTCCAGAAGAGTGGGTGAGGCATCGAGCCTGGTACTGCCTAAGCATACGCACCTACCTTGGCTTACAAAACTCCAACAAAGGCTTCCGTATCTGCTGACCATGTCTCAGGGAGGTTTCAAAACCCCAGATCGATGTCAGCTGTGCATAGCCTTTACACATGAGCTGGAAACCCATTCCATGTAAAGGTTTCAACATGTGCTTACTGTATGGAATCTGCTCTTCACCAGGTGCCCTTGTGAAAAGTGGTGATATCGTGTGAAACACTGTGGCAATGTATGAGTTGGACTGCCTGCAGTGTGCCATGTCAGCTGGTCAGTAGCAGACTCTGTGTCGGACTCATACTTTATTTACATTCTATGCATTACATGTTGTCTCCAGGCCCTGCAATGAACTGAGGATGGCTGTTCAGGGAGTTTTCCTTATGCTGTTGCCACATTTCGAGTGGGCCTATTTATGCAACCAACATCACATTTCACACACAGGTTTTCCTGTGTTCCTGCTTCAGCTGGTGGTGATTTATTGTGGTCTGGAAAGGTCTTTGTATCTCTCCCACGGCTCCCGAGGGGGTCTCCAATCTTTCACTGTTGCAATCATGTGCTTCCTCTTGAGGGCGCCCCCCTCCTATACACAGGGCCGCCACATTCCCCTTCCATATTGGGACTGGGAGCAGGGGTCTTGGCTTTTTGTTCATGGAAAGTTGGAGTTGGAGTTGTTTATTACTCTTCCGTATATGCCACTTCCACTCACTGCTTCCTCCTTTGTATCTCTTTTTTGTGTGCTTCCTGTGGGTGCCTGACCTTGGAGCTACTTCAGACACTGATATAATGCTTTCTGATTGAGACTTCTATGTGGTGTTCCAGCTTGAGGCCCTCTTTGTGAGATGGGATCACTCTGTCCTCCCTTCAGTTCTCGTCTGTCTGTTTCTTTCATTCAGTGGTCAGAAGTCTGTGTTCTGTCTCACCTCACTTTTGTTTCTGCAGTGTTGCACCTTCCCTTGCAGGCTATTGCCCCGCTCTACTTTTATAGGGCTTCCACAACTCCACATTTGTCCCGACCCCTAATGCTTTCATCAGTTGCTTCTCTTTCATTTGGATACCATGTGCTCTGTTGACCGTCTGTGCCACGAGGCTTTCTGATCTGGTCTTTCACACGGCATCTGTGACTGTCTTTTATGCTATGTTCTCCATCTGGCAGTTGGCACCGCTGGAGGCGGGGGATTTTGCTGGCATGCCAACTTTAAGTAGTTCCTCTTGGTCAAGGATGGCATATTGGGTGTTGGAGTGATAGGGTGACATAGTGAGTCATTACAGTATAAAGGTTGTCAGATGGAGGGACGTAATGCAGGTCCCTGCACTCACTGCTCTGCGGGGACGAGAGGGGGCACAACCCTTTAGAACCTCCCCAACCCATCCTGTTCTGTAACTTCCCTCCATGTTTCTTGGTCACTCAGGCTACTGCTGGTTGTGGTTTCCTCTGGTCTTTTTGCCTCACTGCCTGTCCCACGTCTCTCTTGTAGGGTTCACTTGTTTTGCCTGAGCTCTGCTTTTGTTCTGACTTGTGTTGGATGCTAGTACATTCGTTTGTATTTCTGCACTCTGTGCTTCTTGTTCTTTTTTGTGTTTCAGTAATCTGCGGTCATCTTGGCCGGTGCGTCAGTTGGGGGGCATTTCTTGGGTGGTTCTGTTTCTAGACGCCAGCCCTCTGGGTTATTCCTGCCTTTTTGTCCATTTGTCATGTCTGACCTGTCTGCCATTTTTTACTTGTTGTGATCTGAGCTTTCTTTTAACTTCTGTTTTCTGCTATCTTTTCTCTATTCGGGCTTCTGATCCCCGGGTCATTTCATTGGTTGTCTATCCACTGTGGGTTTTCTCACCTTGGGAATGTGGTCGTCCAGGTTTGGTCCGGTGCTGCTTCTTCTTTCTATGAGTGGTGATTGGTTCCTGGCTTGCCTGTGTGTTGTTCGGGCCAATGGGTATGCACCCAAGGAGCCTTACTGTGTCATAGCCCTTGTACCCATTTCTCATGGCCATGGGTTCTTTATCTCAGGCCCTCTTTTGACCTTGGTGGGCGGGGAATTCTTTCTGCATTTCTTCTTGCTGATCAGGCATCAGTTCCCTGTGCTATTGGTATTTCGAGGGGGGATTCACTGAAAAAAGGCTGCCTTCCAGGGTGCTACGATATTGTTTTACTCTTTCCATTCTCTGGCAATGCATCCCCGGGTGTTGGTCTCTACAGACACTCCATTGTGGGTTTTTTTCAAGTGTGGGTGGAATGTTACATTCCGCTGGAGGAACTGGAGGAATTTGTCGACTCCCCATTACTCTTGTGGCAGAATTTATTTCTAACAAGGCTCCAAAAATGCGAGCTGGCGAGCACAAGATTTTGCATCCCCTAGCACTACTTTCTAATGCGGGCAGTCGGGAGCAGTCACTGCCAGAGGGCTGTTTCTCGATTAGATATGCCACAGCTCGAGTAGGTTTTCTACTCGAGCTGCATCAAAATCAACTTGAATGGCCACATAAACTTGCGCACCGCATGGTGCCGTTTGCACTGATTTTTCAGCGCTGCTCGCGCTACCTGTGCTAACTTGCAGCTCAACAAGCATATGTTCTGTCTAGTGGTGAAACTATGCAAAATCTAATGGAGTTTTTTTGTAACTCTGCAGAATTCCTCAGAGTGAAACTCCGCGAGTTACGTCCACCCCTAGTTTTTTTCTTAGGTCCCCCGCCTTGTCATGGACAGCTCCTCTTGGTCCACTTGCCTCCTTGAATGTCTTGTTGTTCGGTGGCGGCTGGCAGGGAACGGGGGTGGCAGTATGGGGTGGGGTAGTTTAAAAAAAAAAAAAACAGCAAACAAAACCCCACTTACCTTTTCCCGCGACTGCCGTCTCTTCGTCATTCCTTCTCTTCCTGACAGGTCTGGAACCAGGTAGCACCTGGGCTCTCTTAACCCAATCACCACGCTGCAATTCAGCGTTGTAATTGGTTCCCCTAAGCCAATCACAATGCTGCAGTGCAGCGTTGTGATTGGTCTGAGTGCCGTGGCTCACCACTCCTCCCCCTGTGACCCCCGCCCCGCCCTAACCCAATCCGTAGCAAAGTTTTTTTCTGCTCTCAGTGCAGTGGGGCGACACTCCTCCACCTTAGCAGAGGAGCCACCCCTGCTGTTGTTTATTTTCATTAGTAGCGCTCCTCTCTATGCTTCTTTGTGTTTTGAGTCTTTGGCCTGCTCTCCGGCATTTGAGTTATTGCTACTCTGATGATGATGATGAATTAAACTTGATCAGGAGCACTGTCACCCTACCAATGTTTCCTGATGGTCAAGGCATATCACAGAAGAGGCAATCAGAAGGCAAAAAATCCTAAGGGATTGACAAGAAAGGTGACTTTTCTGAAAAATATGATTACTTGAATCATATCAGACGGTCAGTGGAAGATCGTTTCACTACTTTGTTGCTAAGTAAGAGGAGGAACAGCCACCAGTTTACATCTTCTTCATAGTATGTACAGGCGTAAGGTGACCTGTGAGTGAGATGAGAGCTCCTTGAGAGGTGGAAGAAATAATATGGCTTGCTCTATAGCAAATGCAAAGTGCCTTAAATACTCAAAGCGTATCTACTGGAAGCCAGTGCTACCAGGATGAAGAGAGGAAGGAGGAGACCAAAGATTACAAGGTGGGGTGGGTAGTATTTTGAAAAGTTATTTGGGGAGGCATACGTAAGTTTCAGTGTGTCAAACAGATTTGCGGCAGGTTTTGCAAAATGATTCTGCCTTCCACTGAATTTTGAAGTTCTGCTGTTTTAGGGCCGTTTCATGAATGCACCAGCATTTTATGGTAGTTTGGTACTTTGCAACACATCATGAAACGCTGAAATGTCCACAAAATGTAGTGTTTCATGGCTTTCCTTGGCTCCTATTTTCCTCTGTTTTGTGGAAACAGAAGCACATTTCTGTGAACTGCAGCTGTTTTTCTACTGCGTACTGCAAAACCCAAAAACAAATATTTGCTCAGGAGCCAAAGTAGTGTGAAGTTCCTCAGTCTTGATGGATAGGACTCCAGTTTTAAAGCAGTCCAATAGCAGCAGAGGATTAGCTGTCCATAGCATGTGGATATATATAATAGAAACATGAGGAAAAGAGTTGGTTTCTCAGTTCTAAGATTCTGATGAAAGATGAATCCAAGATTTTTGGCAGAATTGACCGGGGTTGGTGGGCTCTCAAACTCAGCAGATGCCCAGCTGAGGGACCAAATTTTGGAGGAATCCCAAATTTCAAAACCTCAATTTTGTCGCTAAATTTAAAGAAGTTGGCCTTCACCCAAAAGGCAGCAGCTTAGAGACATAGGCTACATTTTACTTGGAAGTCTTCAAAGTCATTGTTAAGTGTAACAATGACTTGAGTATCATTCGCAAAAGACATAATAGAGAAGCCTAAAGTAAGAGCAAATGCTGCCAGTGGTATAAAAAAGTAGGCCTCAAAGATGAGCCCTGGGGAACACCAAGACTGAGAGATTTGGGAGAGGAGCCGAAAGTGGGCAAGTGAACTGCTTGAGTTTTGTTACTGAGAAAGGAAAAAAGCCAGGCCAATGCTTTGTTACGGGTTCATAGTTCTTAAAGGTTACTGAATAAGAGTTGGGTGGGGCACTGAGATCAAGAACAATACGTACCGCTCCACAACTCTGATCTAAGATTTGTCTAAGCTTATCAGAAATAGAGAGCAGGACAACCTCAGTGCCAAGCAGTGGGAGGAATCTATTTGGTGAGCTGTCAAGAAGATTATTAGATTTCATAAAAATAGAGATTTGGTGATTAACTTCTATCCGCAAGAGATGGGTCTGGCAATGCCGACTGCCTACCCATCTACCAAAGGTATTTTCAGCAATGGAAAGACCAGCACCGTTTCCATTTATTACGAACTGTGGCCGTGAAAAGACAAATATTATATGGAGTTTCTGGAAGTTGGTCTATAATACCAAGAGCCTTGGTGACTGTGTTAGCCAGACAAGGGTCCAGAGGAGAACCAGATTTAACAGAATGGGGCAGATAGGAGGTGCTTTAAGGAGAGAGAGAGTGAGAGCGAAAGAGAGAGAATTAAGAGGAAGAGGCTAAGTGGACACAAAAGGTATCTGGGGCTGCAATACAGTCCATTGTTTTTCACCCACCATGCCACTCTATACTGAGTCCTGCCTTATGCAAATTATTACTGACCCTGCTCCTCATGGGAACAGATCATCCCGAATAAAGGACTGGAATGCGGCTCCAGCAATCACCAGTGGCTGAGATAAGACCAAACATTCACACCATCACCCTGTTGTTTGTTGCAGTTGATGCTCTAAGTGCTACATGTTCCCAGATGTGGGTCCGGTGCTCTGTGCGCCATAAGACTTAATCTAAACTCTACTGCTGAGGTCCAAGTAGGCTGAAACCGGTCTGTGGTTGTTTGTGCTCCATTCTGAGGGGGCATCGCTAGGCAGTTTGGGATGGACTGTTCCCATGAGTAGCAGGGTCAGCATCGATTTGCAAAAGGCAGGTCTCTATCTAGACTGGCATATTGTGTGAAAAACAATGGATTGGAATTTGGCCTTGAGCGATTGCCAGTGGCTGAGATTAATTCAAGCATGTTCTTTCCATTAATAAAGATGGAAGGTTTGCTTTAAAATCTAGAAATAAATATGTTTCAGCACAAGCAGGGGTCCTCAAATAATGACCTTTCTGCTCCCCCTCCTTTTAACAATGCTGGCCTCTTTAACATGATTCACAGGACCTAGTGTAGTAAGGTTCATGGGGTCCAGCTGAAACTGAATCACAGAAATCAATATATATAGTGGAATGGGGACTGGGTCCATTATTAGGACCGTACTGTACAGGGCCGGCTTTTACGCTGGTGGCGCACGGTGCGACAGCATTTTTTGGTGCTCCCCCAATTACCACCTCCTCGGATTCGCTCACTATCACCGAGCAAAAGTGCCCCACATCTCTCCATATGCAACCTCTCTCGCATACATTTCATTTGTTTTAAAGCACTGGTAAAGGGCTGGTTTTACTAATAAGAATGTATATCTACCCAAAACACTTTTTAGCAACACATGCATAGATAATGGACAGGAGAACAAACATGACGTGCTAACATTTTTTATGCAGTTTGCATGCAGCTCTTTGATGACAGTTCTTAACAGTCACTGTTCTACTGGCATATTAACTCTCTGCGCTACTTTATGATGAGTCAAAACTGCCACTAGACAAAAATCCCATCCCTCTCTCCAGCAGGAACATTAACCACAAGAGTTATCTTGACGTTTGTATTGCTGCCTGAAAGCTGGATGCACGAGGAACTCTGCCGAAAGTGTTTTAAATAAAAAGTTATTGCTAAACACAGCGCCCCCCACGAGGTCAGCACCCCGCCTTCTAGGTCAGCGCCCCCTCCCCAGGTTAGCACCCTGTGTGGCCACACCAGGCGTACCGCCCTAACGCCGGCCCAGTTTCTGTACACGTTATGTTGTTGTTTTACACAGTTAAAGACTTTTTATACAGTACAAAGTTCATTGTTTCAAGAGCTCCTTCAGGTGCAGTACACATTACATGTTAGCCCAGAAACACTAGGGGGTCGATTCCGATCTCGGCCGGTAGGGTTCCGAATCGGATTCGGCTTTACCGGATCCGATTCGGATGCCCTGTTACCGACCGAGTCGGACGTGCGTCCGGGCGAGCGAGTATGATGCGAACGTACGTGAAATCGCCGACCGACTCGTTTGCGGGACCCAACGGCTCCGACCGACTCGCACGGACACGACTCGCACCGCGCAATGGAGACGTTCCCCGGCCGGGTGAGTACGATGCGCGCCGCGAGCAGTCCGACCGACTCGCGCCGTCTGGCTCGAAAGTGCAGTCGGAGCCGCACTTTGGGGGTCCGTGTCGGACCCCTGTACGCCTAGCCGTGCGAAGTCGCACACAGGGGTCCCATGGGTCCCCCTACATGTGCGTGTACGGCGCGACCGGCCTCGACGCGTACCCGCTATAGGGGCGCCCTTGTTCGCCTTGCACCCATTGAGTCAATGGGAGCCCGCGTCACGCGTTGTACGACCGGCTCCCATTGACTTCAATGGGAGTCCGACTCGAATCGAGTCCGATAGCATGCGAACGCATCGTACTCGTTTGGTCGAACTGCTAGGGTCCGATTCAGTCGGAAATCTTTCCGGGTCCGGCTCGGTCGGAGAGATTTCCTGCCCGAATCGGAATCGGCCTCTAGATGTTTATTTTTGTTGTTGAAGAGCCAAAGCATACCCTGAACTCTTGATTTCATGGCCAGTAATTCATCCAGTGGATCACATAATAAACAAGCATTGACAATAGGTCTCGTCTGTGATACATATTGGCAATGATTTTTAGACATGCTGTACAGCAGCGCTAGTGCTTTGCAGCATGGCTGAAAATAATTAAAAAGAAAGCACTATGTCGCAGCTGTTGTGTCATTTCGTAGGCATGTGCCAATACGAATACGCGTGCCTAAAAAAAAGAGGCGGGTATTATAATTTTTTTCGATTTTATTGACAAATCCGTGAAGGATTAGTAAATAAAAAGATGTGCGATATTCCTTTTTCTGATATAGCTCTAATGAACATTTTTGATATAGTGCCTATAAACTTTAAAAAAATACAAGTGAGTGGATTAGGGGTGGAGAGTGGGGACGAGGCAACACAGCGGGATTAAGGGCGGGAGAGAAGGAAGCTGGGGAGGAGAGAAGGAAAGCGAGAGAGAAAAATGGGCAAGAACACAGAAAACCGAGAGTAGGGGATGGAAAGCACACAGATAATGGAGGACGGGCTGTGGGTGGAATAGATAGCACATGGACAATGGAGGGTGGGTGGGCATTAATGGGGATGGACACAGACAATCCAGGGTGAATGGGCAGGGAAGCACACGGACAATGTATGGTGGGAGGGCAGGGAAGCATACGGACAATGGAGAATGGGCAGGTGGCAATGGGGAAGCACATGGACAACAGAGAGTGGGCGGGTGGTGATGGTGAAGCACATGGACAATGAAGGATGGGCTGGAGGCTATGGGGAAGCACACTGACAATGGAGGGGGTGGGGAAGCAAGAATGGCAACAGAAGGTGGGCACATGCGAAGGAAGCAAGAATGGCAACTGAGAGAGGAAGAAAGAGAGGGCTAGGGTAGAAACGCACGGGCATGAAAGAGGAAAACGAAGTACATGAGGGAGACAGCTGGAAAACACATGAAGTCTTGTAGAGTGCTTATACAAAAAGAAAATTAGCGCCTGAAAAGGGAGCAATGGATGGACACAAACAATGGGTCCATGCTCCTGGGAGGGAGGGAACCAATACCCGAAGAGGAATTAAAGCCCACAGAATCTGATGAATAAGAAGCAAGCAAAAATAGAATGACAATAAGGCCAACCAATGGTAAGCAATGGGCGGGCTCTAAGCTCACTATAAGCTAAGAATGTCTCTCGCAGCACACAGCGCATGTGCCGTCTTAGGCAAGGCCTAAAATCCCTTCAATTACTTTCCCCGATTGCTACCTCGTTTTACACTTCCTCTAGCAGGGAAAAAGCAACTGAAATTCGTAGGGAAATAGTTTTAACCTAAATTAGACATCAACAATTAAAAGAGGGAGCCCTACAGGCTATATAATAGATACTAAAAGAAGTTCAGAACATTCTGACACTGTGCCTCATATTTCTACATGACCATTTTCTCCTTCCTTCTCCGTCTTCCCTCCGTTTGTCTTTTCCTTTCTCTCATCTTGCAAATGGTGCAGAGAACTAATGTTCCGTTTTATTTTTCAAATCGAAAATAAATGGAATATGAAAAATGATGATAGATAGGCCTTGCTTATGGTCCTAAAAGTGAGAAAGATATAAATCTTCACTTAGTGGAACAGAAAGTAACTTTTTGGGATAAATATTAAAGCTCACATTTACAGACAAAAAAGGTCCAGATGAAAACGTGGCAGTGCATTTTATAGCAAAATTACATTCGTCAAAGGCCTCACAGTATTCTCCCACTGCCACATGGTAAAATATGGAAATTTATTCGGCTACTGTTGGAACTGGGAGCGCGGCTGGTGAACCTGAGCGCGAAGGAGCTGCAGCCCTACCAGAGCATGGCCCTTGGGCTCACCGCTCAAATGTCTGCTTGTCCAAGGTAGACTGCTTCATGACGGCCAACGAGTCCTGATGGGCTGTCATAACTGGCAGCTTCTTTCATCTGCATTGTTCACTTACTACAAATGTAGTTACCCAGACGTGTGTGGCTGAAGAGAAGCAGAGCTGTATGCGGGAGGAGAGGAAGAGAACATAACTGTGTGGTAGGGAACCAACCACTGTCGTACATTAATGTGAGGGATCTACATTGGGTCGTTCTTGGGCTAAAAGAAACCAACATTTAATCACAGAAAAATACTTGTTTTCAGATAGATTATTTTACATTAACACTGGCATAAAATGTTTTAAAAAATTGAGGAAAGGCATTGTTTATGCTAAAAAGAAGAAAGAGTTTCAGAGCACCAATAAAAAAAGCATGCATTGCTAAACGTAATAAGCCTACCTTGAAAATGGTACACATGCAAACACCATTTGTGCATGTTTGTTTGTATGTGTTGACAAAGGTCTATCTCTGTATATATATATATATATATATATATATATCAGTGGCGGCTTGCAGAGGGAGTGCTGCGAGGCGGCGGGCGGAGGAGGGGCTGGGTGGGGGGGTAGTGGAGTCGGACATACGACGGGCAGGAGTAAAGTAAGTAAATAAATAAATAAAACTGTTTACCTTGCGCTCGCTGCATCGCCGAGTTGGCGATACCGCCCCGCAGCACCCCCTCTGCGAGCCGCCACTGATATATATATATATATATCTACTTCCTTGGGCAAACGAAAAACAGATGCGTTTCGACCTACATCGGTCTTGCTCACATGATTGCTGTTTCATGGCAACAAACATAAATACACGTCACACAGGACTCGACAACAGAAATGAAAAAAATACTACTACTTCACTATCTTTCGTGCCTTTCCTCAATTATTAGTAGTTCATATATATTTTAAATTCAAAATCAACAATAAAATGTTTTGCAAAACTTTATAATTCCTGACAAATAATTCATTGTATTTAGAAACTAAATCTATGTTTTTATCATCGTGCCATCATCGTCTTAATCTCTTCGCTCTATCGTTTCATAGAAAAATTTTGGTATAGTACCCAAATTTGCACCACTTCAAACAGAGGCGGGAGAGAGAGAGAGGGGAGGGGGTGAAAAAGTATGGGGTGTATGGGAGATCTGGAAAACCAATTTGTACTCAACTGCAAAGTACCACATGGTTCTTTAACAGGTGACAATAAATTCTAAAGTAGGGATACAAGCTATAGTAGCTTAACATTTTTCCACCTGGTTGTCGAGTAGTCCATCTGCTGAGTTTTCTAGTAAGAAGAAGAGGTTTCCAAAGTGGAGAGTCTTCCTCGTGAGTATTAACTCCCTACGTGCCAATTCCCCTTGATGCAATGCAATGAAGTGTATTTCTCTCTATCTGCAAAAGTAAAATACAATAAATGATGTAATTAATATTATAACGTGGAGCGAATTATACACAGTCAGATAGCACATATCTGTCCTACTGATTCGCAAACGTACCAAAGAGGAGAGGAAGAACAATCATTTAAACCAAATGACCATAGAGTTGCTAAAAAAGGAAAATGTACATATTACGGGAATGGTGACCTGCTCTCTATAAATGTGTATGCAGTTCCTCATCATTGTTCATACCATGTGGGATCCGGAAACCGTCTTGCATGATGAATCTCGATTCTAATCTGCGTAACGCAGCTATCCTGTTCCCCCCCTCTAGGGTTCCTAGGTACAGAGTCAATGCTAAAAAACTTGGCCTTCATCCAGTCTCCATCATGGTAATCTCTGAAGTGTCTCGCTGTATTGTAGCTCATGTCTGTGTTGGTGATTGCTCGCCAATGCTCTAATATTCTTTTTCGCACTGGGAAAGTGGATGAGCCTATGTACCATTTGGCACATGGGCATGTGATGACGTATACTACAAATTCAGTCTTGCATGTAATGCGTTTTGTGATGCGCCACTTCCTTCATACCCTCTCCAATGTGACCTCCTGAATGTTTGTGCTGTGTTTGCACGCTTTACAGTGCCCACATCATTTGAACCCTTTGCTCTGGTGTAGCCAATTAGTATTGACTTATGTCAGGTGACTATGTACTAGCATGTCTTTTAGGGATAGATTACGTTGAAAGGTGATGTTAGGCGTATCTCCAATCCTGGATTGTAATATGTTATCCTGTGTCAATATTGCCCATCTGTTTTTTAGGATCTTTCTTAGCTGTGTTGCTTGCCTGTTGAATTTAGTAATGAACCATATAGGTTCACTGATGGGCTCTGCACTCTGTTCTAACCTTTGGTGTAATGTCTCTTCTCTTGTTCTAGTATCTGCTCTTTCCCTAGCTTTCTTTAGGGCCCTGTATGGATAGTTTCTTGCTTTCAACCTTTCGGTCATTTCATCTCTGGTTTTCTTGTAGCTCATTTCTGAGCTACAGTTCCTCTTGGCTCTTAGGAATTCGCTGTAGGAAATACTCCAGTGGAAACTGGGTGGATGGCAACTGTCGGCATGTAAAATTGAGTTGCCAGCCGTGTTTTTTCTGAATAGTTCAGTGTGTAAGTTCCCCCCGTTATAGTCAACCTGATGTCTAGGAAATTGATGGTTTCTTTACTGTAATTCATGGTAATCTTGAGATTTACTGTATTCTCATTCAGTTTGCCAAAGAAATTTTTAAGGTCAGTTTCACTTCCTTGCCAAAGAAAGAAAATGTTGTCTATGTAACAGAGCCATACACTGACATTATTTGTCCATTCACTCAAATCATTGCCCCAGAGCACCTGCTCCTCCCACCAGCCCACTGCCAGATTGGCGTAGCTGGGGGCGAAGCAAGTGGCCATTGCAGTGCCTTGTTTTTGTTTGTATAGAGTATTCTCAAACAGAAAAATATTCTCCTTCAAACAGATGTTGATCATTTCCAACAACATATGTGTGTGGTGAAGGACAGTGACACTCCTGTTTCTTAGAAAGTATTTGCACGCGTTCACTCCATCATCATGTCTTATGCTGGTATACAGACTCTCTACATCCAAACAGGCTAGCCAGCACTCATCCTTCCAACAGAGATTTTGTGTCTTTTTTATAAAATCTTTGGTATCCTTTACATATGAGTGAAGATTCTGTACAAAAGGTGTGAGGAAATGGTCGACAAAAATCAAAGTAGTCTCCAAAAAGCTATTTTTGGAGGAAACAATGAGGCGACCTTGTGGATTTATGCGGTCCTTGTGTACCTTAGGTAAAAGATATAATGTGGGGATGGTAGGTGTGTCATTTCTTAAGAATTGTAATTCATCCCATTTTAGGAGTTGTTCCTCATGCCAGTTCAGTAACTTCTCTGTGTATGTGGTTTGGATACTCTTTAGATATTCTCTATCTACTTTGGTATAGCATGTTGTGTTTTTGAGTTGACTCAATCCTTCCTTCACATAATCTGACCTGTTCATGATTACTATGTTTCCTCCCTTATCTGAGAGTTTACTAACAATCATTTGATCTTTTTGAAGGACAACTAGAACGTCCCATTGTACCTTGCTTAAGTTGCCTTTTTTCTGTGGTTTCTTGCTTAGTGTTAGGATATCGTTTGCCACCACATCCATGAATACATCAATGTTGTCCCTCGGAAGTTGTGGTATGTATCTTGATTGGATCCTAAAATCTGTTTTGCACGCCAACCCTGTTTCTATTCCCAGAGTGTTGGTCAGTTCTTCACAGACCATGGGGTCCAATGGATCGATATATATATATATATATATATTCACTGAAAAAACCACAGGTTTCAGGGATGTTATAGTTAGTTGGACATTTCACTCGTACAAAACCAGAGAAATTCCCCCGTTATAGTTAGTTCAGCTAACTATAACTCGCGCCCCAGCAATGCACTGCTGATGACGTCACATATTACATCATTCATGACATGGTCAGTGACATCACTGATGACATCTCAAATGACATCACTGATGACATCATCCAGTGACTGTGTGTTTCTGTAAAGTTTAAATATGTTTTATATATATATGCCAAGGTGTATTGAAGAATGAGTGGGTGTATAAGTGTCTGGATGGATGATTTAGTAGGTGCATGACTGACTGTATAAGTGAGTGATTAAATGTGTCTTACTGAATGCATGGGTTGGTGAGTAGCTACATGAGTGTGTATATCGGTTATTGATTGGTTGCTTGAGAATTTGTATGGGAGACTGAGTATGTGTGTGGGTGGGTGGGAGGTGTGTGACTCTGTGCATAGATGTGTGAGTGATTGATTCACTGGGTGTATGGGTTCAAGAGTGCATGTGGAAACAGCTGTATGGGTGGGTGAGTGTGTTTATGGGTGTGTTGATGAGTGAATGGATGTCTCAGTGGTACATGTCCAAGTAGCTACATAGGGAAAAGGCAGTGTATGTGAGAGTTGGAGTATAAATGACTATAAGTGAGAGTCAGTGATTGTGAGAGTGGCTGTATGGATGAGTGTGTACTTGTATCAGTGATTATATAAGAGAGTAAGTATGCGTTAGTATCTGTATAGGTGAGTAAATGGGAGTGTGATTGATTATTTGCATGACTGACTAGGTGTGTGAGTAACTCCATGGATGAGTGGCGGTGTGTGAGTGTCTGTATAGGTGTATGAGTGCATATGATAGTGTTGTATTGATGAGTGACTGCATGTATGAATGATTGTATGGGTGAATGAGTGGATGTGTGTGTAGACCTAGGAATCAGTGAGTGCGCATGTAGTAACTGGTATTGGTGTGTCGATGGTTTCGAAAATGGTAGTCTGTATTTTACAGTGGGTGTATCAAAGTTTATATTAGAGTGTGAGGAGGTGCATCAGATTTTCACGTGGATGAAGTCATCAGTGATGTCATTTGAGATGTCATCAGTGATGTCATCAGTGATGTCACTGACCATGTCATGAATGATGCAATATGTGACGTCATCAGCAGTACATTGTTGAGGCGCGAGTTATAGTTAGCTGAACTAACTATAACGGGGAATTTCTCTGGTTTTGTACGAGTGAAATGTCCAACTAACTATAACATCCCTGAAACCTGTGGTTTTTTCAGTGAATTTCTAAGGTTTTTAAATGCTAATTTCCAACTATAACGTCCCTGAAACCTTTGGTTTTTTCAGTGAATTTCAATGGTTTTTTAAATGCTAATTTCTAACTATAACGTCCCTGAAACCTATGGTTTTTTCAGTGAATTTCAGAGGTTTTTTAAATGCTAATTTCTAACTATGCCTACAAAGGTAGGACATGTGAAGAAAGAGGAAGAAAAGCGCACAAAGAAGCAAGACAAATGCAGAAAGAGGCAACAGAAGTCCAGAAAGACGAAGAAAAGTGCAAGAAGAAGCAAGAGATGTGCAGAAAGAACCAACAGAGGAGCAGAAAGTCCTCCTGTGCCCCCAACTTTTTGCTGATGGGTACTGGTGGTAACTGACTCTGCCTAACCGGCCCTAGAGCCAGTGCTATGCTAAAAGACACTTAGAATACAGTGAAAACACCTACATACACTAGGGAACACTATGCGTTGGGATACCCCTGTGATTAGCATGACCTCCTCTGTATTTGCCATGAGTTAGTGCCTGGGTCATTGGATGAGTACATGGGTACTGACTGGATGATTAGAGTACTGCAAGGAGAGTAGATGGTGAATTTATAAACGCTTGTGTTTTGGCGGAGTGATTGGATAAAGACATGGAACTGGTTGGGTGATTGGAGGAGTGCATGGGTAGTGACAAGGAGATGGCTGGACTGCATCAGTAGTCCTCAGGGGATTGTAGCAGTGCATGTGTTAGTGCATGGGTCATTGCATGAGTACATGGGTAGTGACTGGATGATTAGAGTACTGCAAGGAGAGTGAATGGTGAATTTATAAGAGCTTGTGTTTTGGCGGAGTGATTGGATAAGTACATGATGCCCGCTGGGTGATTGGAGGAGTGCATGGATAGTGACAGGGCGATGGCTGGACTGCATCAGTAGTGCTCAGGGTATTGTAGCAGTGCATGAGTTAGTGCATGGGTCTTTGCATGAGTGCATGGGTACTGACTGGATGATTAGAGTAATGCAAGGAGAGTGCACGGTGAATTTATAAGTGCTTCGGTTTTGGTGGAGTGATTGGATAAGAACATGGTGCTCGCTGGGTGATCGGAGGAGTGCATGGGTAGTGACGGGGCGATGGCTGGACTGCATCAGTAGTGCTCAGAGTATTGTAGCAGTGCATGAGTTAGTGCATGGGTCATTGCATGAGTGCATGGGTACTGACTGGATGATTAGAGTACTGCAAGGAGAGTGCATGGTGAATCTATAAGTGCTTGGGTTTTGGCGGAGTGATTGGATAAGTACATGGTGCTGGCTGGGTGATTGGAGGAGTGCATGGGTAGTGACAAAGAGATGGCTGGGCTGCATCAGTAGTGCTCAGGGGATTGTAGCAGTGCATGTGTTAGTGCATGGGTCATTGCATGATTACATGTGTACTAACTGGATGATTAGAATACTGCAAGGAGAGTGCATGGTGAATTTATAAGTGCTTGGGTTTTGGCGGAGTGATTGGATAAGTACACACATGTCACATCAGGCCCGCCCCCTCCCTCCACCACTGTGCAAACGCGCCCCCTGGCGGGTTTTAAGTTGGGGGATTAATTCCCCTTGGATCCTGAGGGTCCCTGGGGCCAACTAGCCCACCAGGTACCTCCAGTAAGCGCCACAGAGCTGGGTTGCAGAGAGGTGGTCCAAGGCCACTCCCCTTTTTACACCTCTCTGTAACGCAGCTCTGTAGCGCTTACTGGAGGTACCTAGTGGGCTAGTTGGACCCAAGGGACCCTCAGGATTCATGGGGACTTAATCCCCCAATTTACAACGCGCCAGAGGGCCTGTTTGCACAGTGGTGAAGGGAGCGGGTGGGGCCTGATGTGACAAGTGTGCAAACGCGCCCCATGGCGCGTTTTAAGTTGGGAGGTTTAGTCCCCTTGAATCCTGAGGGGCCAAATCAGGCCCCGGGGACCCCATCCCCTGGGGCATGGCCAGATTTTGTTTTTGTTTTTTTATGGAGGGGGGCTGCGTGGCCCCCCTCCTGTGGCCTCTATTTGCCCCGGGGACCCCATCCCCCGGGGCCGGCCTTTGTGTGATTCTTTTTTTTTTTTTTTTTTAGGGGTTGGGGCCGCGTGGCCACCCTCCCAGGCCACTTCTGGCCCCGGGGACCCAATGCCCCGGGGCCTGGCCTCTCGTTGGGGACCGTTGGGGGAGCCCCAATGCCCCCACGGTCCCGCTGGCTCCCCGCGTCCTGCAGGAGCCGGCACTGCTTTTCCACATGGGGAGCTGCTAACACGCAGCTCACCGTGTGGAAAAGCAATCTGCTTTAGATTTTGGAAGAGAGAGCAGGTTTCCTGCTCTCTCTTCCAAAATCCAAAGCAAGTTTTCTATGGCAGGACGGGAGCCACGAGGCTCCCGTCCTGCGCACATAGCAAACAGCAGTGTCCTGGGGGTGGGCACCCCGGGACACTGCAGGAGCCGGCCCTGGGGGGTGGCGGTCCCCAGGGCCATCACAGGCTCCAGGAGGGCCTCCCAACATTTTCAAAGCCCCGGGGAGGTGGTGGTCCCCGGGGCGTGTGGGGGGGCTCGAGCCCCCCCACACAGGTAAATTATTTTTAAAAAACAAGGCCCGGGGGGTGGCGGTCCCCGGGGCTGCGGGGGGCTGTGTGCCCCCTGCAAATATTTGACAAAAGCCCCAGGGGTGGCGGTCCCTGGGGTTTGGGGGGCCCCCCCCAACATTAAAAAAACCAAGCCCCGGGGTGGCAGTCCCCGGGGCTGCGAGGGGCTGTGTGCCCCCCGCAAATATTTCAGAAAAGCCCCGGGGTGGCGGTCCCGGGGCTGCGGGGCCCCCTGCACCCCCGCAATTATGTTGAACATGCCCCGGGGACCTGGCCTACCCGGGAGCTAAATATTAACGAAGCGCGGGAGTCCGCGCTTCGTTTTTTAATTTTTTTTTTACGGCGGGATTCGCGGATCCTACGCGAGTTTCGCCGTTTGGGACCCCCTAAGCAGGCCTAGGGGGTCAGGGTGTTTCTACCCTGCCCCCTTTTCTTTTTTTTCGCGTTTTTTATTCTGATTTCTTGTGACTCGGCTCTATTGAGTCACAAGATGGCTGCCAACACTTCCTGGTTTGGAGTGTTGACAGCCAAGTAGAATAAAGCTCGTGGTCGGGAGGGTCCGCGGATCCTCCGTGCCTCTAAATATCGAAACATTTATTTTTGATTTTCTCAGCAACTACTGAACGGATTTACACCATTTTTAAAAAGGTCGCTTTCTGAGCCAAGCAATACCTTTCTGCCAAATTTGGGGTAAATCCGTTCAGTAGTTTCGGCTGTAGCCTTGCATAAAGTTTCATATGGAAAATTGATTTTTTGACTCTTATTTTTTTAATTTCTCTGGAATTACTGAATGGATTTACACCATTTAACAAAAAGGTCTCTTTCTGAACCAAGGGCTACCTTTTTGCCAAGTTTGGTGTAATTCCGTTCAGCAGTTCGGTCTGTAGCTCTGTCTAAAGTTTCCTATGGGAATTAACATGGAGAAAACACGTTTTGGGACCCCCCTTTTTTCTCGGCTCCCGCTTGACGAACCACCCCGAAACTTTCAAGACAGGAGCTGACCGGAGCGGGCTACGATTTTTGAAAATTTCGCGAAGATTCGTCAACCGGCGCCAAAGATATTGAGAAAACAAAAAATGAGTTTCCTATGGAAACTAGGTCCTAACTATAACTATCTACTGGCGACCGCCAGTAGATATATATATATATCAATCAAGTTCCACATTAATCATGAACCCTCCATCTCCCTTTACGATTGCGGCGTGTGTTCGAGTGTGAGGTAAGTAACAGCAAATTCCGCTTGTGTAGCGAAGAAACCCCACGCACTCCGACTGCTAATTAATTTGATTTAATCGTGGCAAGTGAAAGCTCCTCAAATAATCAAAAATTAGTGATTAAAAACCATTCTGTTAAAAAATAGCATCGCTAACTATAATTTGCGCCCCCACCTTGCACTGCTTCGAACCACACATATTACATCACTGTGACATGTTCTATGACATCGTTTAGAACATCACTGATGACATCTCAAATTACATTATTGATATCATTTTAACATTTGTTTTTTTCAGTGAATTTCTAAGGTATTTGCGAAACAGGAAGCAAGGAACTCTAGGTAGATCCCAAGTTTAGGCGTAGAGCAGCTCCTTAATATGGAGCAAGCACCCTACAACACCAGCAACACTCTGAATCTGCTCACCTCCAATTTCTGTTTTTCTAGCAGAGTTTCAAGCAAAGACAGAGCCATCCACATCGAGATAGAAAGGGACAAAGCCTCTTGCTGTTTTTACAGCAAAATCTTTAAGCATAGAATTAGCACAGTGCCATATACACCGAACTGAACAATGACAAAAGCCTTTTACATGCGTAGGTAGAATGAGTTGCCATGCTGAAGTTGGGATACCCCAAGAGCCAGAGTGACCATTTTGCAGAAATAGAGAAGAAGAAGGAGGAAAATTTTCCTACGCATTCACGGCATGGTGAAATAGATGGTGGAAACAACTGATCTGAGGGGAAAATGAAAGTTTGGAGTTGAATAAAGATGTCCAGATCTCTAGTGCAGGTGACTGGTGTAGGGGTTGATCCTAGCTCAGAAGGTCACAAAGCAGACGACCAAAGGAAGGTTGACTGCCAAAATTTGGGATCTCAGTTATGTCAATATTAAACTATTCAACCAAGTGGCCACTGCAGGAGTGAAAGTGGGTGGAGGAGACGTTTTTGGAGACAGATTCAGCAATCAGCATGGGACATGGTTTTTAAGTCTATGGACCTCGCAGCCAAGACCTGTAACGATCTCCCCCTTCACCTTCGGCGAAGCCCGACACTGCACCAATTCAGGAAGGACCTCAAGACCTGGCTCTTCAAATGACCCCTACTGAGCTGCCCACACCCTCCCTCCAGCGCCTTGAGACCTTAACGGGTGAATAGTGCGCTCTACAAAACCCGGATTGATTGGTTGATCTGATCAACAAAGAGAGAGGGGCAATGTAGATATTGAATAATATGGGACTTAGTGATGAGCCCTGGAGGAAGCCACACATAACCAACACATAACCATGGTAGTAGAAGACCGAAACGGAGGGAGAGAAATAGATTGTGTTCTGTCTGATAGAAAAGATATGAACCCACCCAGGCCAAACTTACATATACCGAGGCCGGAAAGATGATGGATTAGTAAAGAGTGGAAGACTGTGTCAAAGACTGCAGACAGGTCAAATAGGATCAGGTTGACCTAGCCACCCAGGTCTAAGATAGTCCTCAGATCATCTGATTGATCCAAGATTGTGGTTTCCATAATGGAGTTGTTGTAATGGAGGGATTCAGCTGCAGGTGACGTCATTTCCTGTGCATGTAGCTTCAGTGACTACATCGTGCTTGGTCACCCATTTAACTTGAGCTCCTGGACATAATCGTTAAGTCATATGTCAAGACTCCATAAATAGTCCCCTTAGGCCCCTTATCTGTGAGTTAAACAGGTGTGCGCGCGCTCCTCTAATCTTCCCTGTGGCCTGGCGGAGCGGTGATTGCAGGCGCCCGCGCGCATCGATTGACAGGCCCGGAAGCCACTGCCTTGCCTGGCTTGCAGTCGGAGCCGCCCAAATGAGATGCTAATTGTCTGATGGATGCTGTTGTGTAACTTCTTATCCGCTCCGGAGGGACGTGTCCTCGGCTGACGCAATCAATATTTAAAATGGATCGGGCCTGAGGCATTATTCTTTATTGATGTGAGCGCATCAAACATTATGGAAACGAGGCGACAGCTGACTGTGTTCCGGCGCATCCGCTGTGGCTTCCAGACTGATTCATTTGGCTCGTTTAATGGCTGCGCTGTCGTAAATTGGACTTCCATCTATCTCCATTTGAGCTGGCGCAGCAGCCAGGCACTTATCTACCAAGGCGCTGAAAGGACGCTTTCCCTCCACAAACACAGCCCACTGCAGCAGCCACCATATTTCCTGGGGTCAATGATCTCCCAAGGGAATGGGAACCTAGCTCAGTTATTTATTTATTTGTGCATTGATGCACTGTTTAACAGGAATTTATTTCCGACTCTTTTAGCGACATCTCTCCTTCCTGTTAAGGCTAAATTAATTTTTTATTTGGGAAAAGATGCAGGCGTGGCACGTGCTGGACCAGTGAAACAGCTCAGCTGCCAAGTGTTCCACTGCTCCAGGCCAGGTTTTTTTCTCTGCATTCTGGGACTTTACCTTTTGCTTATTCCAGGACAAAAATTGCCAGAACGTAAAGGAAAAATCTGGACTTGAGCAGCTAGTCACACATGAACGTAGAAAACTTGTCAGCTTGTACAGTGGCGTAAGGAAACCTAAGGGCAGGGCTCAAGTCCTAAAACAAGAAGTGGGGGACTCCCCAAGTTATGCAGAATGAGTGTGACATCACGGCGTGTGACATCGAGTGTGACATCACAGGAATTGGCATCACAACCCATGACTCCACAGGAAGTGACATTAGTTCTTACGACCTCACATATTTTTGCAAGTCTATCATGAGTACGTTTGAGTGCATTATATTAAAAAAATTAGATTTTGCATTGGGGTTGTGCTAGAATATTGACGCAACCCAGACGCAAAATCTGATGCTCAACTTATACATTTTTTTTTTTTAACCCCGCCACAAAGAAATTGGCAGCAAGGAGAAACGTGACAGTCAATCTGTTTTGCTTAATTGGTTGCAATGTCTGTATTTTAAAACATCTTATGGGGTTAAGACACCTGCTGCAGAGATCTTTGTGTACCAACTAAATCTCAGGGAATAATAATAATGGTAAGATAACTCTGGAGGAGAACGTATTTGCTGGAGAGATCTGTGTTTTGCCTTGTCCTAGTTTTGAATCAAAGTAGCATAGAGGGTTAATATGTCTCCTGCAAACCACATCATGTAACATGCAGAGGACAGATTTTTATTTTATGAAAGTGGGTAAGTGGGTTACTGCTTTTAAGACCGAGATCCTTTTGTTACATGCAGTACATTAATTGTAATCCTTCTAATTTAAAACAGTGAAGTATGAAAGACATGTGGCTCCTACAACCTGTGGCTCCTACAACATGTGGCTCCTACAACATGTGGCTCCTACAACCCCCAGAGGCAACAGGGGGCCGTGATAGCCCCCCTCAGTTTCCTCACCGCCACACTTTTCATGGTGGATTCACCGCCATGAAAAGTGTTGAATTGAGGAAACTCATAATATGCTTGACGGTGCCACAGCAGCACCGCCAGCATATTGCAGCCTCACACCGCTGAAACACCGCCGAGGGATCACGGATCCCCTGCGGTTGCATCGGTCCTTTGGCGGTCTGACTGCCAAACTTGTAATTAGGCTCTTAATTTGAGAAGAATTTGCTCGGAAAACAAAAGTTTTTTATAGGAGCCTGCTGTACTGCTTCTGAATGCCTGGTTTGATCAACAGCAAGACTGCCTTGTCTTTATTCCACCTTTTGCTTCTTTCTTCCACCACCCTGCACTTCCTACCTCTTTATCGCACTCTTACAGGTTGTTTATTCATCCCTGCTTTCTTCCTTTCTCACTGTTGTCCTACCATTTCTTCGTCTTTTGTTATTGCTTTAATTCATTTCAGTCTCTTGCCCTGCGTCAAAGTCTGATGATGAAAAAAAGTCCCTGTCCCCAAAAACGAGTGCCAATGTCCACCACCTGCATAAATTAAGCCCTGCTGCCCCCCTTTTGAATCACGACCCTTGTACGCAGAATGCATGTCACTAAAGTGCACACTCACCATTGTGATTGGAGTGCAGATAAATCACGTGAGGGAACTAACCTCACGTCAGAGGAAGTAAGACAAGGCAATTCTCTTGAGAAATACTCTTTTAAATTCATCTAAAAACTTTATACTAAAAAAACGCAAGAACTCAGAACAATTCTTCATGTCACGCTGCGCAGCTACACGCTAAAGTATACCATAATTAGATCAATATAAAGCCAGAAATGATAAGCATAGCACTACATAGCCCTTTACAAGTATTACTCAAAGGGCAGTTGCACCTGAACCACACTTGGAGTCAGTGCTTAATTTGTAAAAAAATAAGTGCCAGGGCTCTCGTCAGGAGGCCACTGCAGCTTGCACTACACATTGCCCCTGCCAGCGCTGCCAATGATAGTAACAACACAACTAATGATCATTACACTCCTTCCTATAAGTGTGACACTTCGGACTATTCCAGGCCCCCAAAGCTATAAGAATGACTTGGGTGACAGGTAATAGTCATTTTTGATGTATATTGAATAAAAAATTAAGTGTTGTTGTTGTGATCATCTCTAAATTAGCCAGACAGCGCCACCTTGTGGCAGATTTTCACAAGTGCCAGTGTTGACAATTAAATGCCGGTGGTGATCGCTGGAAACCACCGGCTCAAATTAAGCACTGGTTGGAGTGTGATTTGCTCTAACATGACCAAACAACGTCATCTCCCATGTTGTTCCTCCTTCCATGCAATCCTCTCCCAAGTGGCAGTGCATTTGTGCTGTTGCAGCGGTGACAATCCGCTGTACACAGTGGCACAGCAAGGGAGCCACAGGCACTGGGGCAAGAAAGGAAACGGGGGGCCCTTAATATACTGAAACTAGGGTTGGGTAGCATAAATAGGCACAGCTATGATGCAGAGGACCCCGGTGCCACTGCACCTGCTGCACGGTTGATAGCCACGCCCCTGCCTTCAGCATGGACAGGTCTATTTCAAGGTATGCATTTCAGCCGCAGTGCAGGGTTCAGCGCGGAGCCCCGGCGTCTCGAAATAGAAGCAGTTCCTTTGTCAAGCAATAAAGCCTGCCAGCTCCCCGCTGTCACCGCAGGACGGTGAATTGACATTTAAAGACAGATCCGGACCGAAAGCCAATCTGCTCAAAGGCCACGCGATGGCGATTTCACAGTCTTAGAACAGGCCTCAGACAAAAAATTAAACTTAGGAAAAAATATTTCTTTTCACCGCTAGAGTGAAATGAGGAGCACGGTGCTCCGAAGCGTCTGAGTGCCCAAGAGAACACCAGTAGCTACGTACCCCCATGCAGCCTTAGCAAGGAAGCTCAGCGAGTTGGCTGCTTGCTGCTAGATTTGCATGAATCCTGGCAAGGCCGACTCAGTCGTTTATCGTTACATTGTTGATAAAATGTGTATCAGTTCCAGGTGGGTACTAATAACTGTGCATAAACATGTTTTATGTAAAGCACTTTGGTCCTATAAAGCACTTTGGTAAAAATAATAAATTATCATGACATAAATTGAAGATTTCTTGAAGGATCCTACATGCATATTTAATCGTACAAAACACATTTTGAAATGAGTTTCTGTGTTTTTTCAATATTTACTGTATTGTAGCAGGCCTATATTAGAGCTATCGACACACGTGTTGCCGCCTTGTGCCACATGATCAAAGCTCTCTTCACACGGTCTCCATGTGAAGGACCGCTGCTAGACAATGAAGAAAAAGTCAACTGGAAATCTCTACTGAGTGAGCTCATATGTGGACAGTCTGCAGGTTTATCAGGTTTATCAGGTTTTAAACCCTCCCCAGGAGGACACGGGGGAGCATTTTTGAGTCGGTGGGAGTGATTGCCTTGCCTGTGACTGACACATGGACCTGCTCCACTTCCATGGCCACGCCCCTCCAATGTCCTTCTATGATGACAAAGCCACTGATGTCTTCTAAGCTCCGCCCCGTTTCCAGGCCCCACCCTCTCCAAGGCCTCACCTCCTCTCTCACACAGCAGAAATGTGTTCAAGGTTGGCAGGTCTGATGTATTTAGATTTAAATTGCGTGTCTTACGCCGGAAGTGGTAGCACCCTACACCTTGGGAGCACCACCGATGGAAGAGTGTGCCCATCATGTGTCTAATGTGGGTCGGGTCGATGCTGACTGAGGAGCAGAGTTGTGCTCTTATCTCGTTTTTATCGATGTGCCTATGCATGTTCATGAAGCGAAAGGGAGCCAGGGATGGCGCTTACGCACACTAGATGTGGTTGTGCAGGCGGTGAATAAATCGGTTATACAACCGGCCATGCAGGCGTAAACTGACCACATGATATCACGATCTGGGAAGAGTGACTCAGCTCTGAACTGACTGCGGTGGGATGGACAACTCCTCTTTGTTGACTTAGGTGGCTTCGAAGTGCTGTACAGTACATTTCATGGAAGGAACAAGTCCACGTGTGGTTGCAGGCTGCGGCGTAGGAGACACTACATTTCTGGGGGGGGGGGGCAGGGACAACCTTTTGGACTTTCCAGTGACCCGATACAAATCGACCATTGTCTGAGAACCGTACACTCCGTTAAAAGAATACAATTGCATAGTTTTGTAGTGAAACATTGATAAAGGCAGGCATGTAGTCACAGTTTGCAAGTATGCTTCGATTGTTATTTACATTCACAAAGTAATTAGACCAAATGTGAAAAAAACATGTTTTTGAATCTTACGTCGTCATGCACCAAGCAAACAAATGTGGGACGAAAAAGGAAGAATAAACTGAATGCTCTTTGCGATATGTGCATGATTGTGAGGGACTGTACAATTTACTTGTGAGGAAGCACATCCTTAACAACTGTCAAAATCAGCAGCTGCACCAGTACATGGTGGACTCGGATCTGACCTCTCCCCAAGAATTGGGAAAGAAGGCAGACGAGTGGGTCCGCACCAGGGCGAAACAAAAGTCTAATGGTGGGGGTGACCAGAAGAAGCAAGATTATTCTAAGGCCCAAGAGAAAGGTGGGGAGAAATCTAAAGAAAAGACAGAGTCATCTGAAGGTCCTCAGAAATCTTCCTCTGGGGGTAGGTCCCATTCCTCTTCCTACTCTAACAAGAAACCTTGGTGCTATTTGTGTAAGGAAAAAAGTAAAAGGGCAAAGGATGCCGATTGCTCTAAGTCTAGCACCAATACTGCTACTACTACTCCTAAACCTCCTAGCGCCCCTAGCAATAGCACTGGTAGTAGTAGGGCCCCCAAGAGTTTAGCTGGGTTAACCTTGTGTACTAAAGTGGGTTCTGGCCTAGTCAGGCTGTTTTAGTCTGTAATGGTGGCACTGAGCTCGCCACCCTTATTGTAAGTCCCACTAACTTGGGCAAATACAGACAACAGCCTCTCATCAATGGTCAGGAAGCTGTGGCATACAGGGACACAGGGGCCAGTATCACTATTGTGACAGAAAAACTTGTGTCTCCTGAGCAGATTCTATTTGGTTAGATTTACCAAGTGACCAATGCTAACAATACCGGGACACATCATTCCATGGCAGTTGTCAATCTCAGCTGGGGAGGGGTAACTGGCCCAAAGAGAGTTGTGGCATCCCCCGACCTACCTGTGGACTGTCTACTGGGCAATCATTTGGAAACTTCAGCCTGGTCTGAAGTGGAGTTCAGGACTCATGCAGAAATTATGGGAATTTCAGCCAGTGTCTTTGCTGTCACTAGGGCTGAGGCTAAGAAGTTAGGCACTGAGGGAGCCCTGGATCCTGAAGAAATGGACCAGCCAGCTCCCAAGAGAAGGAGCAAGAAGGATACAGATGTATCCTCCTCTCAGACTTCCAATGAGAATCAGCCTCCTGAGGGAGATGATCTCAGTACCTGTGAAGGAACTGTACTAAAGGAGCTTGGGCCTGACAAGGCAGAGCAACTAGGGGCTGGGGTCCTTCAAGGGAAGACTTCAGTCTGGTGCAGAAAGCCTGCCCCTCTCTTGAACAACTCAGATATCAAGCTGCTGCTGAGGAAGCAGGGAATTTCAGTGGGTCCCACAGGACTTATCAGGAAGAAGGGCTCCTGTTTTCTGAAAGTAGAGACCCCAAGCCTGGTGCCACCAGGAGGTTGGTCATACCTCATAAGTTCAGGGGTTTCTTATTGATCCTGGCACACAACCTTCCCCTTGCAGAACATCTTGGGCAAAGCAAGACTTTGTGCAGGCTTGTCCCTCACTTTCGCTGGCACCACATGTCCGAAGACACCAAGGAGTTTTGTCAGTCCTGTGTCACCTGCCAAGCCAGTGGTAAGTCAGGTGGCACTACAAAGGCCCCCTTAATCCCACTACCAGTGGTTGGGTTTCCCTTTAAGAGGGTAGGGATAGACATTGCAGGTCCCCTAAACCCTCCAACAGCATCTGGACATAGTTATATCTTAGTGGTGGTGGACTATTCCACTAGATATCCAGAGGCTATTCCCCTTAGGACCACTCCAGCTCCTGTAGTGGCCAGGGCTCTCCTGGGAATCTTTTTTCAGAGTTGGGTTACCTAAGGAAGTCTTGTCAGACAGAAGTACTAACTTCATGTCTAGCTGCATCACTGCTATGTTGAAAGAGTGCGGTGTTAACTATAAGTTTACAATTTGTGGATGCTAACCTCTGATTCAGAGGTGCATATCCCCTGTGCACTCGATGAATAATGTACGTCAAATATCGGTATACCGATTGTTTATTCGTTTTTTACACCGGGGTACTAACAATTCTCTCCGTGTTTTGGCTTGGAAGTCACCATCCTTGGAATACTTTCGTTTTTCACCCGCATTAACCCACAGCTTTTATGTACGAATGATTCAGTCCTGTGATTTTTTCACGAACAAACGGTGGCACCGCAGTTATTAGCATACCATTCAGTCGAGCACATAGATTTCTCCTTATCAAACGCACAATCACACAGTAATGTTGGTTGGATTTATTTTTACGTTTTTTTTGTGTATGCATGTAGAGCTGTTTGAAACAATCCCTTCAAAAATCCATGAATTGTAACATGTGTGTGATTATGTTGATTTTAAACATTTTTCGGTTGCCCTGCACTGAACCCAAAATTTCCTCAATTTTTCACAGTTCACACAGCCCCCGATGAAGGGCTCTGCGCCCGAAATGCATTGGGCATGAAACAAACAGTTATTCCATGAAAATGTTGTTATGAAGTAATAACAGTCAACTTATTGCAATGACGCAAAAGAAGAATCGTACTGATTAAATTTTGAAGATTACTCAAAAAACTATTATGTAAAATTGTTTATTTTGACGTACATTATTCATCGAGTGCACAGGGGATATGCACCTCTGAATCAGAGGTTAGCATCCACAAATTGTTCTAAGATTATCCTCACACTCAGGAGGATTCACCCTCATTGCACCACTGAACATCAACTACCCACTGTTTACCAGGAGTGCGCCTTTAGGAACGTACGTCTCGAACTATAAGTTTACCACACCCTACCATCCACAGGGCAATGGGGTTGTTGAAAGGTTCAACAAGACCCTCAAAGGTATGATCATGGGACTCCTAGAAAAGCTGATGTGAAAATGGGATGTTTTACTACCTTGCCTTCTCTTCCCCTACAGAGAGGTTCCTCAGAAGGGGTGGGCTACAGCCCATTTGAACTTCTGTTTGGACATCCAGTTAGGGGTCCATTATGTCTGGTCAAAGAAGGATGGGAGCAACCTCTCAATCCTCTTAAACAGGACATAGTAGACTATGTTCCGGGCCTGCATTCTCACATGGCTGAGCATATGAAGGCGGCCAGCAAAAACCTTGAGGCCAGCCAGGAGCTTCAGAAAGATTGACATGACCTAAAGGCTGTACTTACTGTTTACCAGCCAGGACAGAAAGTGTGGGTGTTGTAGCCTGTGGCCCCAGCAGATCTCCAAGACAAGTGGAGTGGCCCCCAAACTATACTGGAAAAGAAAGGTGATGTCACCTACTTAGTTGACCTAAGTACTCCAAGAAGTCCCCAAAGGGTACTTCATGTGATTCGCCCAAAACCTTTTGTTAACAGGGCTGACATGAGCTTGCTCATCGCCACTGATGAGGGACAGGAGGAAGAGAGTGATCCTCTCCCTAATCTCCTCTCTCAGGACCCTGTTGATGGATCAGTTGAAGGAGTAGCCTTGGCAGGCAGCCTCACTGATCAACAGCAAGCTGATTGTAGACAGGTTCTCAGTTTTCTGGTCTCTCTCTTCTCTGACACCCAGTCAAACCATCTGGTGTACCCATGAATTGGACACAGGTGACAGCCTGCCTGTGAAGAGTAAAATTTACAGACAGCCTGACCATGTCAGATATTGCATCAGGACAGAGGTCCAAAAGATGCCAGAGTTGGGAGTCACCGAGGCTTCAGATAGCTCTTGGGCTAGTCTTGTAGTCCTTGTACCAAAACCTCACAGCTAGGATGGTAAGAAAGAGATGAGGTTTTGTGTTGACTATAGAGGCCTCAATGCAGTCACTAGGGCTAATGCCCATCCAATTCCAAGGGCAAATGAACTGATTGATGCTTTGGTCCCTGCCAAATATCTCAGTACATTTGACCTGACTGCTGGTTATTTGCAAATCAGACTCAATGAGGATGCCAAACCTAAAACAGCATTTTTAACCCCCAGTGGGCATTATCAATTTATTGTGATGCCTTTTGGTTTCAAAAATGCACCTACCACATTTCAGAGGCTGGTGAATAAAGTCTTAATAGGTCTGGAAGCCTATAGTGCAGCATATCTAGCATTTAGCTGTCAAAATGCATTTGATAACCTGAAGCAAGCAATGTGCTCTGCTCCAATTCTGCAAAGTCCTGACTACTCCTAACCATTCATTGTCCAAACAGATGCTTCTGAGATAGGTGCAGTATTGTCACAGCTTAATGCAGAGGGCCAGGATCAACCAGTAGCTTTTATAAGCAGAAAGTTGACCCCCAGGGAGAAGCGTTGGTCAGCTTCTGAGAGAGAGGGCTTTGCTGTGGTCTGGATCTTGAAGAAGTCGAGGCCATACCTGTTTGGCACTCACTTCATTGTTCAGACAGACCATAATCCCCTCTTATGGCTTAAACAGATGAAGGGTGAAAAACTCAAACTTTTGAGGTGGTCCATTTCCCTACAGGGGATGGAATTTTCAGTGGAACATAGACCTGGGAGTAGCCATGCCAACAAAGATGGACTTTCCAGATATTTCCACTAAGAAAATGAAGCCTCAAATGGGAAAGGTTAGCCTCATCCTTATGTTTTGGGAGGGGGGGGTTGTAGGAAAGTAGGATCTGCTTTCATGGTTACCCCCACTTTTTACCTGGTGTCAGTGTGTTTTGACTGTAGTTTGCTGGGATCCTGCTAATCAGGATGCCAGCAACTGTTCTCTCTCCCCTAAATTGGTTCTGGTAAGTACTTTGGAACATCCACAATTGGCTACTGGTGTACCATTATACATCGCTAGTATATGCCACTAAGGTACCCAGGGCATAGGTACACCAGAGGCTCCAATGGGCTGCAGCGTGTATTTTGCCACCCGTGGGAGTCCACTTAAACTTGACTACAGGCCTGCCATTGCAGCCTGTGTGAGATGGTGCTTGCACCTCTCACAACAGCTATAAGTTCCTTATATCTGAGGTCACTGCACTTAAAAACTATAAGTCACCCCTATGGTAGGCAGGGTGCTTGGTTACAGATGTGAGGATGCCCCTGCATGAGCATGACACCCCACAGACCCCGGAGTCGATTCTCCAGGCTTTGTAAGAGCGATCAGCCATTTTAAGGTATATAGTGGACATCAGTTATTACGAGATGTCTAACTAAATAATGGCTGCACTGGACCTGGTCATGTTTTGTATCAAACGTGTTGGAATCATACCCCAACACTGACTCTGGTGCTAGAAGAATGATCCCAAGTACTGGGGGGCTCCTTAGGTGACCCCCTGTACTCCAAGTACCAGCCTTTCAGGGTCTGCCAGCAAGCTAGTGCTGCTGCCGACCGGAGACCCGATTCTGCCCTCCTGCTGCTGAGCTGAGCTTGAGCAGGGGAAGGTAGAACAATAGGTTTCCTGTCACAGGGAGGTGTGACCACCTCCCAGACAGGACTTAGTGTATTGGGCTGGGGTGGGGGCGCTTGCCAGTGGCACCAGACTGCTTTGAAGGGCAAATTTTGTGCCTTCCTTGCATACTTCTGTTTGAGACAGTTCAGGAACCCCTGGTTTCCACTCTGGCGCGAAACTGGACAAAGAATAGGGGAGTATCCTCCCCTCTGTCCAACCCCTCCTCTGGGAGGGACCCCCGAGTCATTCCAACCCTTTCCCTAGGGTACTTAAGGGCTCTCCCGTGGGTAGGTCCTCAGGTCCTTCGTGGAACAAGACTCACCTCTGAAACCAAGACACTCTTCGACCGTTTGGACACTTGGACTTCGTCGGACTTTGACTGGACCCGAGACTGCATCAAGGAAGGCTCCTGCTGCTCCTGGTCTCGCTGTTCTTCAAGTCTTCTGCGTCGTCTGTGTCTGTGCATCATCCAAGTTCTCCAGAAGGCCTGTGGGCATCAAGGACATCCAAAGTAATCTCACTTGGCGTGAAGGAGTCACTCCCCTGCATCTGCAGGCACCGCAACAAAGCTGACTGGTCTGCTGCTCCTGTCATCCAACGGACTTCACGCGGCCCAGCAACACAGGTGGTGGTTCTACAGCTCCCCAGAGGCCTGACCTGTTTTCTCTGCAATTTTGAGGACAGTATAGCTCATCGAAGCCGCTGGGACCAAACCCATGTGCAATGAGTTGAATTGCTGTTGCCAAGGCTTGTTGGCTCTGCACTCCAGAGATCTTTGGGCTACAAGACGATTCACCCTCTAGCACCTCATCCCTCAAAGATCAGCATCCTCACTGCATCCTCTGCACTGTGGACCTCCATCTTTTGTGAGCTGCCTGAGGTCCTCTGGCGACTCCTGTGCCTTCAGCATGTGGGTCCGCTCGAGGGTCTTCCTTTGCTTCAGTGGGCTCCCCTGCTTGCTCAGGGCCTGCTCTGACTCTCCTGCACTTGGTGAGTCGCTTGGATCTTACTGGTCCTAATGTTTGCATCTTTTTGCTTTCCACGCTTGTTGCGGCTACCAAGGCTTGTTGGTCCTCCCACTAGACACCGACCACCTGAACACCGACACCCAATATGGGACAGCTCGTGCATGGCTCCTGGTCTTCCTCAGCATCTCCTGGTCCTCGCAGCTGCAGCAACAAGGTCACCGTCTTCACTCTTGAACCTCCCAACATCGGTGGGGATTGTGCTTCCGTGCCTCCTGGTCACTTCCGAGTGGCATAGACTCTGTCCCCTCTGCTTCCAGGTTCTCTTCTTCAAGAATCCACTCTTGGATTCTACCGGACTCCTTCACATGCTTCATCAGAGGCATCTTCTTTGAAGTCTTCCATTGTCATCTACGGCAGGTTCCGACGTTAATTCACTCCTATGCACCCGGCTTCCCTGTTGCAGGTAACCTGGTTCCTGGGGCGTCCATGGGTGGGGTGACTCTCCAACCTCCCGTTTTCCAAAGGGTTTCTTCGGGGTCCTCTGGGAAGGGTCCTTCTTCTGTAAAACTGCAACTGCGACTTCTCCATTGACTTCCATCGGGCATGCGGCTGTGTTTCTACTCTGCACACAGCCCCCTTGGGGTTCCTGGGTACTTACCTTGGGTAGTTCCTTGTGTCCCCATCTCCTATGAGTCTTCTAGTCCAAGTCCCGTTCTCCTTGAAGTTTGCATTCCACTTTCTTAGTATATGGTTTGGTCTTCCCCTGGACACAAGTGTATATTTGTGCTACTTACCTAATTATTTTGAAGTATTCTTGTGTGTATTGTTGATATCTCTGGGTAGGAGATATACCTATGTGTTAGTGATTGTGTTGCATAATAAATAGCCTTATTTTTATAAACACTGTGTGGTTCTTTTTCATCTAATCTACACTGTTGATTAAATGTGGTAAAACATGCTGCTTTACACTCCTTCAAGATACGCCTGAAGGCTGCTCTTCACAGCTACCACTTTGAGAGCTTTCTATGGTTATCAAAGACCACTAAAATCACCATAAGGGTTGCCTGGATTAGTGCAAGGTGCATCACTCCTGAGAGTGTGCACCATATCCTAAGCCAGCGTCCTACAGCCACCAACACCAGTTCTCCATTATACTTCTCCCAACAGGGCACAAGTCCTAAAAAAAAAAAAAGAAGTGGGGCACTAACCAAGTTAGGCAGTATGTAAGTGACATCACAGTGCATGACATCACACGTGGCATCACAACCCATGACCTCACAGGAAATTATATCACAAAAAATCACATCAGATTCTAAGACCGCATATGTTAAGCAGGTCTATCATGAGTACATTTAAGCGCATTACAATATTAAAAAAATTAGAGTTTGCGTCAGAGTTGTGCCAAAAAAGTGATGCAACCCCGGTGCAAGATCTAGGTATCCACTTATACATTTATTTATTAAAACTCTGCCAGAAAGAAATTGGCAACAAGGAGAAACGTGGCAGTGTATCTGTTCTGCTTAATTGTTTAGAAAGTCTGTATTTTAAAATAGCTTATGGGGTTAAGGAACCTGCTGCATAGATCTTTATGTACCCAGTAACTCTCAGGAAATAATGATAATAATGGCAAGATAACTCTGGAGGTGAATGCTCTTGCTGGAGAGACAGGTGTTTTGTCCAGTCCCAGTTTTGAATCAATGTAGCATTGAGGGTTAATATGTCTCACGCAAAGCACATTATGTGATATACAGATGACAGATTTTTATTTTATGTAGATGGGTAAGTGGGTTATTGATTTTAACACTGAGATTCTTTAGTTACTTGCAGTTCATAAATTGTAATCCTTATAATATAGCACAGCGAATTATAAAGGAAAGGACGTGTGACTCCTACACCTTGTAACCCTCACTATCTTATGTAACACATCCTGTAAATTGATTTACACACATATGGTTTATTGTCAATGTGTATGTGTGATTTAAAGCGCTCCAACACCCTGGATTGGGTTGGGTAGCGCTATAAAAGAAATAAGACAAAATAGTGGTATTTAAATAGTTATTTGTGTAAATATTAGGACAGACCAACCCATCTGACACAACATAATGCAAGATAGCTTAGACTATGTCTGATGCTAATTGTTCTCATGTTCCAGGGGGAGGTTCAACTGCTCAAAATAAACATTCTCAAAAAAAAATTAGGCTTTGAGTGGCTGAATTGCGCAGTGTGAAACAGTCAAATGAGGAAGGGTCCGGGCTGAGGAGGGGCAGGATGCAGTCAGCAATCAACAAACTACCTCTCTTCCTATGTGCTGGAAGTGCAGACTGCAGGCAGTGGTGGCGAGGGCGAGGTGTGAAAACATTCCTGGAGCTTTTGCACACAACAAAAGGGAAGGTCACAAGTCAAGTGCACGGCCATTAGCACGTCAAAACACTCGCGCTTTGACACCAATGGCCCTGCCACAGACAGAAGAGAGAGGGGAAATTCTTTCGTCCCCCCCACCCTTGTCCCCTGTGTCCCCCCACTACAAAATCTGTGGGGGATATGTCCCCCGCGTCCCCCACACTTCCTACGCCCATGGTTGCAGGGTACCTCTGTAATGAGTGGCGTAAAGATGTGTTGGAGCTGTGCATGGTACTCTGCACAGTAGCAGGATTCTGAGGAGCTACATTTGCCAGAACAGAGGAAGCGGGAGGGAGGCGTATTTGCAGTTAGGACACAGATTCAGTTTCACGGATAGATTGGACCTGAGGGGTTGTATGTGGTGGGGAGTGAATCTTCAGTGGGCATCCAATCTCTGAGGAACTATTCAGGGACGAGGTGTTGCTTGAAGAGAGCGATCTTTAGCTCTTTCTGGAAGGACGTATAGTCTGCCTTGCAGGATTTGAATGGGGGAGTATTTTCAGATTCCTGGTGTGGACCAGGAAAAGTATTTGCATTAGGTTTTTTTTTTATCTTGGCTACTGACACCTTCAGAAGACCTACTGTTTCCAATACATCTTATGCACTTAAAGTGTTCTTTGGGCCAGCCCTTTGATCATGATTGGAAGACTTCATTGGCTCATGACTCAATAGCTTTTCTCCCTGTTCTTGTGTTTGCCACCGAAGGCCATTTCTGTCTCACACAGTTCTGATGGGACGAGTTATAATCTTTCACTGTGCGATGAGTTACTGCCTTCCACTGCACTCTTTTATATTTTGGTTTAAGCTCTCCATGGGAGTGCATGTGCTTTCTTCCTCTCGCCATCTTTTCCTGTGCCATCCACACACTCTCTCTTCATTCACCCCCACTCGCTCCCCTTTGCACTTTTTTTTTATTTTGCTTCCTTGCTTTCCTCATTTTGCATGGTGTGTTTGACATTTTTTTTCATTGTAATTTACGGTTCTAATGTGGCAGTCCATCATGTTACATCAATAAATTAAAAATGTCTCCTTGCATCATTATGCATATGCACATATGTGACGGGATGCAGGCCTGCTTCGTGATACAGGCGCATGCATGCGATTGGAAAAAAGTATTGGCAAAGCCAATAACCTGGTATTTTATAGTTCAACTCATTTTATTGACATGTTCAAGAATAAAAACAACAACCAGCAAGGATGAGGTTTCTGCGCATATTCAAAACTCTGTGACATCTTGCTAATGGTTCTTGAATCAAAACACCGAAATGTATGAAAACCCCCAAGACCCTCCCCATCACATCACGTTTTTGTAGCTATTCATGAGTGCTTTCCCTCTACAGTTGCATGTATGGCGCTCCAAAGTCCACCATCTCAGACCCATCGGTACGCAGAGTCCTGTAGCATTTCCCCTGTTCTTGTTCTATATCAGTGAGTTTCAATACCTGAGAGTACCTGGGGCAAGTCATTTCTTTAAATTCAGCGGACAGTAAAGTCAAATATGGCTTCCATGTTTTTTCCAAACTGCTCCCTTACACCCACCACTTAAAGAGCTAGTATTTTCTCCTTTCCAAGAAGTTCTCAAATCTTCTGCGGCAATGCTTTATCGCCAGGTGCCTGGGGACTACCCATTTAATCAAAATTCCAGAGCTGGTACCTATTGGTTTCACCAATGCCTGCTTTTTCTTTGGTTGCTACTGTGTGTCTTGGGGATCCGCCTGAGATCTGATATGCTTATTTGCCAGGTAAGCTTTCTCTAGTGTGCCGGTTGCTTATAAAAATATAGAATGGGTATTTGGAAAAGAGGTGGCGAAAAAGTACAGGAGATGCATGGACTGCCCCATTCTGATAGTGCGAGGTTGCTCCTGTTTAGATAAGCATCCAGGAGAAAGCCTCTTCTAGATGTGCAAAAAGTGCACAGTGTACTTTGGTGCCTTGCTCTACACCAGTCTCAGTAATTGGATTGCTTGTCTGACCACAAGAAGGTCATTCGTAGGCAGAAACAGAGAGCAAAGGGTTGTGAATACACTGATTTCAGATGGAAAATAGACCAAGGACATGCAAGAAATATGAGCCACAGCTAAACTTTGGAACTCACTACCCTTCATATCAAAGCTATGGAAGCTCAAGCTATTGAGGAGAAGCTTCAAAACTTGGCTTTTTACGCTCTGGTTCCCTCTTGGTTGCAGTTAGGATGCTTTTCTCTGTGGGACTCTCAGGTGGGCAGTGCCTAGAAGCCTTAGAGCAAATGTGTGCTTTATCTTGGAGTGTCGGGGCCAGCCCTGGGCTGGTTGAGCTCCTTTCTGGAGAACCGAGAACAGGTTGTCTGGATGAACCCCTGCTTTTCCAGAGCCAAATCATTGAAATGGGGTGTCCCATAGGGCTCCTCTTTGAGCCCCACCCTTTTCAATGTTTATATGAGCTCACTGGCCCGACTGGTCGAATTTTTTGGCATTAAGATCGTATTATAAGCGCATGATACACAGCTCCTGCTCTCTTATAAAGGGAATTCAGTGAGCGCCAAAGAATCTTTTGCCCTCTGTATGAAGGCACTGTTAAACTTGTTCCAGTCTAATAAACTACAATGCAACCCAGACAAAATGGAGATCCTTTGGATTGAACCCTTCTTTAGGGTGGACTGGAGCTTGGCCTAGTGAGGTTGCCTCTCCGTCCCCTCCCCTACGGCGGTGTCCAGAAACGTGGGCGTGATGTTTGACTCCCAACTCTCCTTCAAGGCCCAGGTTCCGGCGGTGTTTAGATCTTGTCTCTGGATCCTCCGTATGCTCAGGAAATTTCTGTATCTTCTACCCCACGAATCTCAAGTAACGGTGGTCAGGGCGCTGATCTTGTCCCGATTGAATTATGTCAACGTTCTGTATCTGGGTCTTCCTGACTACTTAGTCCTGCGTCTACAAGTAATACAGAACATGTCAGTACGCCTCATTTATAGTCTACCTAAATATGCCTCAGTATATCATTTCTGTGAGAAGCTTCATTGGTTTCCAGTGCACAAGTGCATAATGTTCAAATCTATGACCCTGGCCCACCAGGCCCTCTACAACAGGGGTACTGCTTACTTAAATGAGAGGATCAAGGAGTACAGACCAGGAAGACCGCCATGCTCTAGTAGCGCTGGCATGTTAACAATACCCTATTTGTATGTTGAACTGATCACTTGAGACTTCTAACCGAGGAACCACCCTTCAAGAAGACTCTGACGACATATCTTTAAGCTGTAGGACTCAGGAACACTTTTGGGTACTCTGCTCCTCCTCACCTGTTCTTTTATGCTGAGTGCCGGGACACTCTTCGAGTAGCTGCACGCTATATAAGAGACACTCATTCATTCATTGAAAAATGCATTATAATTTCATGAAGGATCCAAGCCCAAAGAATGTGTGAACCCTTCAACGAAGTGGAGCAAAGAAATTGCTTCAGTTTCAACTGCTCATAAATTGCTTCTATTTCAAATAGCGACTAAGCTGTATATTTACGGGGAACAATTGCTGAAATATGTCTGATCTCATTGAACTCTTAACATACCAGTAGATGGTGCTGAGCAAATAATGTAATCATATATAGATAATAAAGAAAACCAGAAAAAGTGCTGTATGCAGATTTTTATAGAGTATGCAGACACCTGAGTTTTATGGTGCTAATAGGTTCAGCTGAGAAGATGATTCGACCGTGGAGAAATGGCTGTACTCATCCTCCTTGACCTCTCCGCAGCTTTCGATACGGTCTCCCACTAGTCACTCATCAGGAAGCTTTAGCATGTGGGTATCTGTGGACTGGCCCTCAAGTAGATATCTTCCTTCCTCACTGACAGAACTCAACTAGTTAGACTTCCCCCTACACCTCAGATCTCAAGGATCTCATCTGCAGAGTCCCTCAAGGATCGTTGCTCAGCCCAACACTCTTCAACGTCTACATGATGCCCTTGCGGATATTGTCAGAGCCCACAGCATCAACATAGTATCCTATGCTGATGATACACAGCTCATCCTCTACCTTACTGACTCAACCAGCACCGCCAAAGCAAACTTTGGCAACAGCATGAGCAGCGTCGCTGCTTGGATGAAAAACAACTGCCTCCAGCTCAACAAAGACAAACCGAAAGGCTTAATCTACGGCAACAACCACTCCCCCGGGACGCCTCTTGGTGGACCTCTGAACTTGGCCCCCCACCCACCCCTGCGGACCATGCCAAGAACCTCGGGATTGCCCTGGACAAAATCGTCTCCATGAGCAGACAGATCAACGCCGTCTCCTCATCATGCTTCCACATTCTGCGAATGCTACACAAGATTTTTAAGTGGATCCCACTGAACACATGACGAACGGTCACTCAGGCTCTTATTACAAGTAGGCTTGATTACAGAAATGCCCTCCACATCGGAATCCCAGCCCATGTAATACACCCACTCCAAACCACCCAGAACGCCAACGCCAGACTCATCCTCACATCACATCTCTCCACACCGCAACAATCTCCACTGACTCCCAGTCTAGGAAAGATGTAAGTTCAAGCTACTCACCCACTCCTACAAAGCTGTCCACAATACTGGTCTAGCTTGTCTCAACCACCATCTCAACTTCTAACAACCCACCAGACACCTTCGATATGGAAAGAGCACACCTTCCTCGCATCAAGAAGACCAGAAGCCGAGGATGCTCCTCATACCTGACAAACCACGGGGGGCCCAACGCTGGTTCCACCAAGTTGCACAGCCACAAAGACTATGAATCCAATGAATTAAATCCACTTTTATAATCTTCACTTTTATCCATATTTTTCTTTTCTATTCTTCTTTTTTCAACTGATCATTCAATTAGTTTTGTTCATATCTGCTGCTTTGCATCGCTATTCACAAAAATTCAGAAGCACAGGTAGGTTCCACATGTCATGATTTATTAAAACAACCCAATGCATTTCGGGAAGACATTCCCTTCGTCAGGGGCATCTAAAAAAATAAATACATATAATTTATCCATCTCCATCAGCGTAATGATGCACTTAGCATAACTTAAGATTGTGCTTCACATAAATTAAAAGAACAAAATCCATCTATTATGCACGAGACAAATATTCACCATAAGCAGTGAATTCAAGCGCTGCGATTTAATCTTACCAATACTCAAAGTATTATCACAAGAAAAGCTAACAAATTAGTACCCGTCCCTACTGCAACATCCATGCTGTTCTTAACAATTAAATAAAACTAGTTTACCCCTGGTAGATCCCACCACTTTTACGAGTAATTGTTATCACTAATTCATAAACATTGAAACTGCTCCAAACGTAATTGCGCTTACCATAACATCTGGTCCCTTAACAGCAATTCTCACTTCTTTAAAACAACATGACGATTTCTATCGTATCTTATTCCTGTTACCCAGCATGCCGAGGCACGCGTATCTCGTTTGGATACAAACTGATTCTATCGGCGAAAATGCCTGTTTTATATTTTCCCGCCCTCCTCAACTACCCTCAGGTGGACAACTATCAGTACCTATGTCAGAATTCAGAAAAAAGCTAAATGACGGACTATATGCATTACGCGTTCTTCCTCCTTCTCCCCTTACTTTAACTACACATCCCAGAATGCAATATGCCTCGTCCCTCACAACATGGTGTTTTTCATAAACCCCCAACTTATCTTTTCCTATATTAAAACCAGACTAATGTTGCTACTGGTAGAACTCAATGACGCCCTATGACGACATTTGCAGTGGCCTCGTGCTTCATTACAACACTCCATCTTTGTGACGGTCATAGTTATTTTTTCTATTCTTCCAACTACTTGTGAACTGCACATATCCATGCTAATTTATCATGACTGGAGACCCAGCTCCTGTGCCAGTCGTCATTAATTGCGTGCACTTTTCATTATTGTTTTCTTCATTTATGTTCTCCACTTTGCTCCATATTCCTCATTCCTTTTCATCATGGGTGCAACCTCATCAAATTGAGATGAATATTTCATGAAAAATGAACTTGAGAGGTGGTGAGATGCACACCGTATCATCACATCTTGTCCATATATGACTTTTATCCATATTTTTCTTTTCTATTCTTCTTTTTTCAACTGATCATTCAATTCGTTTTATTCATATCTGCTGCTTTGCATCCCAAAATGCATTGCGTTGTTTTAATAAATCATGACATGTGGAACCTACCTGTGCTTCTGAATTTTTGTGAATAGCGATGCAAAGCAGCAGATATGAATAAAACAAATTGAATGATCAGTTGAAAAAGAAGAATAGAAAAGAAAAATATGGATAAAAGTGAAGATTATAAAAGTGGATTTAATTCATTGGATTCATAGTCTTTGTGGCTGTGCAACTTGGTGGAACCAGCGTTGGCTCCCCCGTGGTTTGTGATATTGCAGCACAATGAGGCGAAGCGCGGAACAAGTATGCACGCTGAAAAAGTTTGAATTGTTTATATGGACAAGATGTGATGATACGGTGTGCATCTCACCACCTCTCAAGTTCATTTTTCATGAAATATTTGTCTCAATTTGATGAGGTTGCACCCATGATGAAAAGGAATGAGGAATATGGAGCAAAGTGGAGAACATAAATGAAGAAAACAATAATGAAAAGTGCACGCAATTAATGACGACTGGCACAGGAGCTGGGTCTCCAGTCATGATAAATTAGCATGCATATGTGCAGTTCACAAGTAGTTGGATGACGGCTAGGAAGGCATGTAAAAGGCAGGAGCGAAAATGGAGGGCCGGTTTTTTGGACTCAGAGAAAGTGGCATATAGAGTTAAGCTTAGACAATATTACTCACTTATAAATAAAACTCGTGTGGCCTACTATTCAGAAAGAATTGAGACAGCGGAAAGCTCATCAAGGGAACTATTTAGCATATTTAAAGAGTTATCCTCATTAGATAGAACAACAACTCCAACGTCTGGTTCGGAAGAGTCATGTAATGAGATTGCAGAGTTCTTTGCTGAGAAAGTATCTAAAATTTACGATACTTTTTCTGAGGATGCTCGGAATGGCTGCATGCAACATAAGGAACAAATACAGGATTGGGGTGAAAATAATATTCGACAATTTTTGATTCCCCCTCTAGAAGATTTGAAAAAGATAGTACAAAGCATAAAATCAGGTTCCCCAAATGATCCAGCTAATCCTAAAGTGATTGGTGTAGGACTAGGGGTGATATTGCCCTATATCCAACAACTGCTGGATACCTCCTTTCAGGAAGGTCAGCTACCTGATAGGTGGAAGCGAGCAATGGTGCGCCCACTGAAGAAAAAACCTACAGTGGAGGGGAATTTATTAACAAATCTGCGACCGGTGTCATTATTACCATATTTTTCCAAAATTGCGGAAAAAGTGGTTAATATACACCTTGAGGGGCACATAAAGAAAAATAACTTACTACATCCCACCCAATCGGGTTTTAGACCAACTTACTCAACAGAGACAGCTCTGCTCTTTGCGACTGAGACGATACGGAAGAGAGTGGACGAAGGGTTGACAACTGCGCTGGTCTTATTAGACTTGAGCGCGGCTTTCGATACGGTGTCACATAAGCTGCTCATACACCGTCTCAGAAGAGGGGGTGTGGTGGGGGCTGCAATGGACTGGTTGGTATCCTATCTACAGGATCGTAGCTTTCAAGTGATACAATCTGCGTACAGATCCAAACCCATTACCTTGGCACAGGGGGTGCCACAGGGCTCAATTTTGAGCCCAACTCTCTTCAATCTATATGTCGCACCCCTGGCCGATATTGTAGAAAAACATGGAGTTTCAATTGTGTCGTACGCAGATGACACTCAGCTAGTGGTCACTTTGGCTCCCAATTCACCTCAAGCAGCTAACAGTTTTGCAGACTGCCTGAAAGACCTGGCAGGGTGGATGTCTGATAACTGCCTAAGTCTAAATGGCAGTAAGACAGAGGTATTAATAGTAGGAAATTCTCCCTCTATATGGTCGCCGGCTTGGTGGCCAACTATGTTGGGACCTGCTCCGTCTCCGAAGACTGAGGTGAAAAATCTGGGAGTATGGATGGACTCTAAACTATCCTGTGATGCCCAGATCAAAAGAACGAGAGGGAAATGTTTCGGAATCCTGAAGATCCTCAGGAAAACCCTGGACATTCTTCCTATCTCTGCCAGAAAAACCTTGATCCATGCTCTGGTCACGACAAGACTGGATTACGGGAATGTGCTGCTCTTGGGTGCAACTAAAAAGGGTCTTCAGAAACTGCAATCCATCCAGAATGCAGCTGCCCGTCTGGCTCTGAACCTGCCAAGAAGGGCACCTTCTAAGAATGCATTGGAAACACTGTACTGGTTGCCTGTTCAGAAGCGGATCATGTTCAAGGCACTATGTTTTGGTCATTGTATTTTGCAGAAAAAAGGCCCTACATATCTGCACAACCTACTCCTACCATATGTGACTGAACGCCAGTTAAGATCTACTGGGACACATCAGGTCAAAGTCCCAAGGATAAAGAGAGCACGCATGGGTGCACGCTCTTATAGCTATCTGGCAGCCAAGAGCTGGAATGAGCTTCCCATGTTCTTTCGGGAGGAACAATCACAGAAAGTCTTTCGCAAAAAATTAAAAACATGGCTTTTTACACAGTAGATAAGAGCCATATTTGAACTGCAGATAAATGATTCTTGGAAGTGTCAGTTGAAGGATATAGCGCGGGGACACACCAGTTGGTGTAACCAGGCGCTTTATAAATCTAAAACTCAAACTCAAACTCAAACTCAAGAATAGAAAAAATAACTATGACCGTCACAAAGATGGAGTGTTGTATTGAAGCACGAGGCCACTGCAAATGTCGTCATAGGGCGTCATTGAGTTGTACCAGTAGCAACATTAGTCTGGTTTTAATATAGGAAAAGATAAGTTGGGGGTTTATGAAAAACACCATGTTGTGAGGGACGAGGCATATTGCATTCTGGGATGTGTAGTTAAAGTAAGGGGAGAAGGAGGAAGAACGCGTAATGCATATAGTCCGTCATATAGCTTTTTTCTGAATTCTGACATAGGTACTGATAGTTGTCCACCTGGGGGTAGTTGAGGAGGGCGGGAAAATATAAAACAGGCATTTTCGCCGAGAGAATCAGTTTGTATCCAAACGAGATACGCGTGCCTCGGCATGCTGGGTAACAGGAATAAGATACGATAGAAATCGTCATGTTGTTTTAAAGAAGTGAGAATTGCTGTTAAGGGACCAGATATTATGGTAAGCGCAATTACGTTTGGAGCAGTTTCAATGTTTATGAATTAGTGATAACAATTACTCATAAAAGTGGTGGGATCTACCAGGGGTAAACTAGTTTTATTTAATTGTTGAGAACAGCATGGATGTTGCAGTAGGGACGGGTACTAATTTGTTAGCTTCTCTTGTGATAATACTTTGGGGCATATTCTCAAGGACACATCGCCGAGTTAGCGGCACTTTATCGCAGCCAAAGTGGCGATAAATTTATCGCACCATTCACAAGCAGGTGCTAACAGCCGACATCACCAGTTTTCTTGCGATAGCAGCCGCAAAAAACATTGCCACAAATGATACCGGCAACTAACGCTAATGATATGCAGAGTAGGCGTTCCCGTGCAAAAAGCCGCAAAAACACCACTTTGCAACATTCTCAACGACCAGCCAGATCGGCGATAAGATCCAAAAACATGCGATAAGGCGCGTTAGCAGCAGGGATTTAACACCTGCTCTTACCTGGTGTTAAGTCGGACGACAACCTGCACTATGAAAGGGAGCCCAGCCCACAGCCACACCAGAAGAACAACAGATGCCATGGAGCTACTGATCATGCAGCTCGAAGCCCCAAGAGGGCCACAACACCCACCGCCCCCACTCCCAGGCCCCCCAACGCCCCCCAAAACCCCCCCGGACTACCACACTGGCAGTGGGGTATGTGACGTGCTAGGCCCCTTTGATTGACAGGGTCACATGTCCTGTGACGCCTGTGCTGGATGGGTGTGGTGTGGGTCTGAACGAGCCCTCAAGGAGTGGCCGTGGCATGCTGACAACTAGACCAGTGATCAGCAGTTCACTACAGGGACGACCTGGGACATTTAGCATTGTCGTCCCCCCCTGTAAGCGTAAGCGGAGTGGACTGGCCTGGCATATGGCAGGCCAGCGTAGGGGTGGGAACAATGAACCCGGGGCTCTGGGCGTGCTCCAGTTCTGGGCTGGACATGGAAGTAACTGATGCGTGTGTCCCTGTTGTAGTGACTACGCCACCCAGACCGCAATCGGCACTGTTGCACCCTGTCACTCAAGTACCACGACATGAGCAACATGGACGTCAGGGGGAATCTCTCACCCTACATTCAACCATACTCACATACGTGAATGATCAAAGGCATGACACATCTGTGCGATTCTGAATGTTTAATTCACATGCAGTGGAGTGGTGCAGCTGGAGCAGTACAGGGCCATGCAAACCCCACTTCACAGTATTGGCCCGTGGAGGGCCAGCCAGAGTCCTTCAGGGAATGACAAGTACATTGGAAGGGGAAGTGGTCAGTCCGCAGTCTGATCGCTGTGTCATTGGTAACCAAACAGGAGATGGCAGTCCATGTCGAGGTCCAAGGTGAGTGTCGTAGAGTGTATCGGGGGACAGTGGAAGGTGATGATCAAAGGGCAGGACCAAGAAGAAACCCGCCATTTTGCGGTCATGAATGCTACTGCCTCCTCCTTACCAGTAAGGTTGGTTCACCCGCATCTTCGTCCTCTGATGGCACATGTGCCTCACACGTGGGTGGTGGTGGATTGCCTGCCGCACTGTGAGGCACTGAGACATCAGGGGGCGAAGATGTGGATGTAGAAGCTGCAGCAGCACTCATCTGAGCAAGGCCTTGAGGCAGCAATGCCATGATGATGTGCTGCAGGGCATTGAAGGCCCCAGCCACATCCGGCTGGTGTGCAGCCATGGCAGCCATCCAGTCCGCCGCCATCCGCACCATGTTCTCCATGAGCCCCCGCATCAGTCCCAACTCCCGGCAGACATCGCTGGAGCCACTCTGACTGGACAGTTGTTCTTGTCTCAGTATCATGACTCCAGCGATGTCAGCCATGGATCGCTGGAGAGCATGGAGCGGACTGTGGGTGTCCATTAGGGACTGAAAGCGGTCCCTGATGGGAATCAGACACCCATGTATGGCATCAAGTTTGGCTGCCATGCAGTCGAACCCCACCCGCACCTGATCAGCCATCTTCTCCTGGCACTCCAACACACGGCATTGGAAGGCCATGTGTTGTTCGTGGGGGTCCTGGGAGTCAGCCGTGCTGGTAGGTGCTTCCTGCTGTGTGGTCTGTGCAGGGGGTGGGGTTTCCTCGATGCAGCTGGGCTGCCCTGCCCCTGGGCGTGGGGTCCTGAGGGTGTCCATGAGCTGTTGGAGGGCGTCGGGGTCGATGGTGGTGTGGTCCTCGTCGTCATCAGTGAAGAGAGGTTGGGTCTGCTCTGCAGGAGGTGTTGGTTCTCCCTCTGCAATGTGAAGGGTAGATGCAGTTTAACATTGTGTTCACATGTATGTTGACGCATTGTACAAATTTACATACAGACTGCATGACAATGTACATTGTGACTGTTTGGGAGGAGCTGCCTATTTGATGCGGGACAGTGGACATTTCGACAACATCACGGGTGTGTTTGTACTTGTACATGGTCATCCCACGTTTCCCTGCTATGCCAAATGTGATTGGCCAGTTTCTACACACAAGCACCACCACTTGCGTCCTCCGTTCTGTTGTGAACGTGTTGCAGTTCATACCACATTGTTGCCAATGTTGATGTGCTCTTAATATCATGTGTGTGTGCTGCATTTTGGGAGAGTCGCCCCTGCAGCTCTGATGTGGCTAGACCTTATCCCTTTCAGGCGGTGTGCCTTGACTTCTGTGCTTCTACAGTGCTGAGATGTTGCATACTTGGGTAAATTGGGCACTTGGTGGGATTTGGGACTGTGGGGCATGGTGTGTTGTTGAGGTCAGGGGTTGTTTGTGCAGGTGGATGTGTCAGAGTGTGACCTACTCCTTTACGGATGTGGTCCACACTCAGACACCTCAGTGTCGTGGCGTGCAACATGTCATGCTATATTGACTGCAGCCATGCTATTCGTCATGCAGTGTCACTTGCATTGTCAGTGTGGCTCACTGACACGCCGCTTTGCTAGGTTCGGCACATGTGCATGGGTTTGTTGTGAGATTAGTGATGTGTGGGGAGTGCCCACTCTGTGCACATTGTGGACGGGGGCCCACTTGCTGTTTTTATGTGTGCTGCAGTGTGCCAAGGGGATCAGGGACATGATCCAGAGTCATTGTGGGTGTGCAGTGTGCTATTCTTGATTGTGCATGTGTGCCATTGCGCCCATCTCCCCCCGTCCCCCCAGTCCCTGGTGGTTACTCACCCTGTTGCTGTTGTGTCCGGTCATGTTGAGCAGTGTCCGGTCCCTCAACCCCTGCCACCGTCTCCCCACTGATGACTGTGGACACCATTTCCTCCATGTTATCCAGCTCCTCCTGTGGTTCTGGACTCCCACCTCCAGTCTGCATTGCTGCCTTCTGGTTGTTGGCGAGTTTCTGCTTGGTTTTGCGCTTGACATCATTCCAGCGCCTCTTGACCTATTCCATTGTCCTCCTCAGCACTCCGACTGCATTCACCTTGTCCAGGATGGACTGCCATGTTGCATTTTTGGTTGCCAATGACACAGTGGAGGTGACGAACAGTTGTTGATGGTGTTCTACCACCTCCGTGATCAGGATCCTGTTTTCCTGCGGACTGAACTTCGTCTTCCTCTTCTTCTTGTCCTTGCCCTTCCCTGTCCCCGGGGTCCCAGGCTGGGCCTCCGTGGGGCTTGTGGGGTTCTGGCCGTCCTCTGTACCTGCTCCGGCTGCCTCCATTGTACTTCGCTGTGGTTCGTTTTTTGTTTGTGTCTTTTTTTTTCTGCTTTTATGGTGATTTTTCCCGCCTGACGTGTGTGATTTGCAGGACTGGTGCTGCTTTTCGCTGATTGTCTTATCGCGATTGGGCCCATCGCAACTTTTTTCATGTTCGGCTTTGGATTTTTATCGCCGTCCCGGTGAGTTACTCGCGGTCATTTTCCGCATTATCGCGAAACTATTGTATGTTACCGCCGTGTTGGGATTAGGACGTTAACACAGTGTTGTTTTCCCGCAATAGACTGCGATGTGAGAAGTTGCGTTAAGCGAAATTGGCGATAGTTAACACACGTTCTTGAGAATATCCCCCTTTGAGTATTGGTAAGATTAAATTGCAGCGCTTGAATTCACTGTTTATGGTGAATATTAGTCTCGCGCATAATAGATGGATTTCGTTCTTTTAATTTATGTGAAGCACAATCTTAAGTTATGTGAAGTGCATCATTACGCTGATGGAGATGGATAAATTATATGTGTTTATTTTTTAGATTCCCCTGACGAAGGGTATGTCTTCCCGAAATGCATTGGGTTGTTTTAATAAATCATGACATGTGGAACCTACCAGTGCTTCTGAATTTTTGTGAATAGCGATGCAAAGCAGCAGATATGAATAAAACGAATTGAATGATCAGTTGAAAAAAGAAGAATAGAAAAGAAAAATATGGATAAAAGTGAAGATTATAAAAGTGGATTTAATTCATTGGATTCATAGTCTTTGTGGCTGTGCAACTTGGTGGAACCAGTGTTGGCTCCCCCGTGGTTTGTGATATTGCAGCGCAATGAGGCGAATCGCGGAACAAGTATGCACGGTGAAAAAGTTTGAATTGTTTATATGGACAAGATGTGATGATACGGTGTGCATCTCACCACCTCTCAAGTTCATTCCTCATACCTGACAGCCAAGACCTGGGACGACCTCCCCCTCCCTCATGGGCTTCTGAGGGAACCTCAAGACATGGCTCTTTCAGACGAAACAGACATGATCTACTCCTCCCCCGTAAGGCCTGCTCTACTCAGCCAGCGCCTGGATACCCTCACGCGTGATTAGTCGCCCTCTACAAATTAACATAACATAACTACAGTAGTGAGGGAAGAGACATATTTCTACTTTTTTTCTAGGAGCGGAGAGGGCTTCAAGCCCTGGTCCAGAGGGAGTGTTCCTGCTGAGGGTGGGGCACACAAACGGTCTCCCATCAAGATGGCCCCATCTTGGAATACACAAAAGATGCAGAGTTGAGGGGTGCCAAGAGAGGGCAGGGGGACAGCATTGAGGCCTCTGTTGATGGAATTAAGGAGGTATACCCTATATTGCTCAATAGACTACACAGAGTGTTTTTTACAGTTTAGGATGACAAACTCAGTGAAGGCTGGATAGATGCTGACGCTTCCTGACCATATATCTAGGAACACCCAAACACAAACAACGAGCAGTATCCTCATGCATCCCAACAAGGGCTTTTGTGGCTCAAACAAACAACCATCATGAGGTTCTTGCTCGCCAACAAGGGCCTTTGTGGGCCAACGGTGGAAGGGCTTTGTGTAGATTCAGAAGGTGGTGACAGTAGGAGAATGTTACAGCATTTACTTGAGGGAGTAGAAAAAGGACAGAGTTGGAACAAAAATCTGTATTCCGGGCTGACTCAACCAGTAAAGGTCTCGCAATCCATGTCTGACCAGGCCGGAAGCTTCTTTTTATTGTGTGTCATAAGAAGCTTGGTTTACTTAAGTTCAGTTTACTTTTAACTTATTTCAGCTTTTCTAATGCTGCACCTCAAGCAATAAATTCTCAAAGGTGTATGCTATCACTTTGGGAACATCTTAACTTAAAAACTGTTAATATTGTTATAAATGACACTTCAATTTGTAATAATGGCAATGTGTTTCATGCAGTGGCGGCTGCCACCGAGTAGCACGGGTGGGGGAGGGCGGGGCCCAAAGGCGATTGAAATATGCATTTAGGATTGTAACATTTTATTGATTTCAGAAAGGGAAAGAATAGGGAACATCAGCTGTCGCCTACATCCATCGGCCGACAAGGAATAAGCATTAAAGTGTTAATTCAATTTACATCATCCTGCGCCTGCATCCATTTACCGGCGCGTTAGTTATGAGACCAGAAGAAAAGGGGGGGGAGAAGGGGTAGAGGTGGTTAGGGAAACATAATCCAAATATACATCAAACATTGGAGAAAGAAACAACATGTGCTCGTGTCGCTAAGTTGGAGACATCCGTCTTTCTTTTCCCCTGAATCCGCTGGGGGTATGGGTGGCGTGATCTGCAGTATGCGTAAATATATCGGGCATGTAAGTTGTTGAAATTCTCCTGAGAGGTGTGTAATGCATGTTCCCCATCTTTTTCGAATTTGGGTATAGTGTGGCTAATGGAGGCTGTCAATTTCTCCATCCCCAGTAAATCCCAAAGTTTATGGAGCCAATCCGTGTGAGTCGGAACTACAAATGCATTTAAACGTGACTTACCTTGCGGCCGGACCACCGCCTCGCATCGTCCTCTGAAGCAGGAAGCACAGGCTCCCCTAAGCAAATCACAATGCTGCGTTGTCATTGGACTGAGCGTCGTGGATCGGTGCTCAGACGGAGACAGGAAGCCTGTGCATGTTCCTCACCAGGCTGTGTAATGCAGCCTGGTGAGTAACATGCAAAGTGTGCAGGGCTGTTTGGCTGGCCCAAGAGGGGTGGCCAAACTGTCATGCTCACTTAAGTGCCCACCATCCCTCCCCTTGCTGGCTGTGACGACAGCCAAACCCCACCCCGCCCCGTAAAGCTGCATGACAAAGAGAAAATAAAATGATAATAACGTAGAGTTATCATTTTATTTTTTCCTTTTCCACTGCAAAAAAAATGCAGTGGGGCGGTGCTCCTTCCCCTTAGCGTAGGAGCCGCCACTGGTTTCATGGTGTCCCAGGCATTTGATCCCTCTGTCGTCATCCCACAGGTCAGATTCAATATTCTTGGAGTGACAGATTGCTAATGGCCACATGTTACACGTAATGTAAGGCAAACTCTTGTGGACCCAGGAATGCTCATGGGAAGATGCGTTGAGTGTGCCTAGACAAGATCCCACTGAGGGCGGTGCTCATGGAAAGAAGCCACTGAGCAGGATTCTCAGGGGCAAGAGATCCAGAGCGAGGTGTCAAAAGCACGATGCCATTCATGATGATGCTTACGAGCAAGGTGCCGTAGAGCAGATTGCTCTTGCGAACGATGTCCATAGGTGAATTAGTCTGAGGCAAGATCCATGTTGTCCTGACATGTGTTTCAGAAACTAGGTCAGTTGCATTAAGCTCCTTGGGCAATATCGACCATACATGCACTTTTTGCCTTCATATAAACGAGATTGTGTTCACTTTGCACTGAATTTACTTTGTGTTTGAAATGTTTTAGAATCAGCAATAATGTGCACTCCACACACTATTCCTGGCACAACTGTGTGCCTTCACATTCTGCTCCATATCTTTTCATTTGAGATTAAGCACATGTAGCTTTATAAATAGATGCAAATAGATATTGTGCATTGTAAAATTTCACCAATAAATTCAAAGGAAAGATATTTTTTGCAAACAAAAACACTTAGCTTCTGACCCAGGCTTCTTGAAGGAGTAGCTCGTGAGCTAATGGTAGCTCTCCAGCTATCTGTAAGTAAATCTCCAGTGTGCATCCCAGCCTATTGAATTAGAAGCTTTTGTTTGGTTTAATTAATATATCTATCCCAAAATTGCAAGGCGCATATTCGAGATGAAAATGTGTGTTTTTTCAGAATTCATAAGCTGATATTTGGTGAAAAATTGATTTCCAAATTGTTTTTAGAGCTGATATTTGAGTGATAAATCATGCACAAGTACTTTGGTACTATGGCTGTCATGCACTGCCCATGTAGGGGCATTCCAAACTGAAAAAGCATTTTTACATTACTTCTGGCAACCCAGCCTGATGCACTGAGGGGATTACTGCTGGCAATCTTGCACAGGGTTGCCATTAATGTAATCTTATCTGACGAGGGCACTATTTTCTTTTTAAGTCAAGAAGAACTTTATTAGGTTCAGGCAAATGCAAATAGAATAATGCATTAAAGTTATTACAGAGGCTGGAAATGAAGGGGCGGAGAGAGGGGGTAAGGAAAGAAAATGCGATGTTATGAGAAAAAATATACACAAACCAATTTGATCAGAGAAATAACAATAGTAAAATACATACTCATAAATAAGTGGAACATTATGAAATTACAATAACTAATACATTATCTTAGAATACCACAAGTGAACATCAAGGGGGTTTAGAAACCTCATCTCAAATGGTGTGACGATAAAGTGGAGACTTAGCATCACTATCTATAACATTTGTAATGGGACTCCATAAAATAGAATGCTTACTGGCATGTAAAATAGGGGGTATATATGCTATATCAAGTCTGTGGTTGTATCTAACCGTATACCACAGGCATGGAAAGACAGTTTAGTCCTTCCAATTTTTGGTGAGTTGTTGAAATGCGACTGCTAATAGGAGGTCAATTATTTTTATATGTGATGGTACATGTTCCCAATCAGTAGATAAACTCCCTATGAAAATATTAGTAAATGACAAGGGTACAGAAGAGTCAAAAATGGTGTTCATCTGATTCCAAACTTGTGTCCAGAAAGGGTGAACGAGTGTACAATTAAAAAGAATGTATTAAAGGTCTGCTTGGTGTGAGTGACATGACCAACAAGTATGTTGGTGATCTGGATAGATGCGATGCAAAGAAAAGAGAAGCCAAATGTAGATATAGAATATCGTTTGAGTGGTATTGGCAGCTCAGGAGGAAGCTTTAGGTTTATTATGCAAAAGATTGTCTAACATAGAAGAAGGTGTGGAAGGATGTACTGAGATGGAGGTAAACTGGGCAAGTGCACCTAATATGATAGTTTGCAAAAGGAGAAATGTATGCTGAAAAGATGAGGGAAAATGAAAAAGAGATTGGGCCTAGGAAAAAGCAAGAAAGTAGTCATTAATGAAGAGTTGTTTGACCCAAATTAAGCCATATGTCCTCCATGTTTTCCAGTTAATGGATCAATTTTTGTGCAATATGGAGGTATTGTACCAAATGGGAGAGTTTAGGAAAGAGGGGACATCAATAGGGTCATATAGTTCACAGGTTTAAAAAGCAAAGATGTTTAAAAATGGGAGAATATAGATTTTGAGATTTTTAGAGAAGGCCACAAATTCACGAAAAGAAAAGGGGAGAGACAATTGTACCCGTAAAGGAGAGTTTTTATTGGAATCTTGAATCCAATGAACAGATTGTCTTAATAAGAAGGTTGGGTGATATTTTTGAAAACCAGGGAAGTTAACACCAACCTCTCATATAAGGTGTTGTAGTTTTGTTAGAAAGAGATGTGATTTCTTCCCATTCCACAGGAAAGATGAAATTATGGAATTGATTTGCTTAAAAACTTTTTTGGGAATAGAAAGGGGGATATTGGAAATGGTGTAGCGAACAACAGGCACTATCATCATTTTAATGGTGTCTAAACGACCCCACCAGGAAAGATTCAAAGAATGGCATCGAATGACCATGGTACTTTTTTTTAGTTTACACTCCTCCAAACTCAGAGAAACAGAGATTTTAAGCGAATATGAGAACCATAACTCTAAGTATTTGAGTTTGAAAGCATTCCAAGCAAATTTAGTTGATGAAAAATGATGTCTGAAAGTATATTTATTTATGGGTAAAATTTCGCATTTGACGTGATTACGTTTGTAATCAGAGATGAGAGATTAAGAGGAGACTTTCTGAGGGAAGGCAGGAAGTGAAGTATGAGGTTTGGATATGAATAAAAAAATATCGTCAACATAGACTGCTGTCTTAATTTGTTGAGTGTTCCATGAGAAACCCTGTATTATAGGATTATTTCTAATTCGAGAGAGGAAAGGTTCAAGAGCAATATTAAAGAGGAAAGGAGAAAGAGGACAACCCTGGTGAACACCCCTACTCAGAGGGAAATAGGAGGAAGTATGTCCATTTGCATAAATGGTCGTTTGGGGGGAGGAATATAGAAAGGAAATAAGTGAAATGATTTTAGGTCCAAAACCAAACCATTTTAATTTATGGAAAATGAAAGACCAGCTAACGTGATCGAATGCCTTCCCTGCATCAAGGGTAAATGCTGCTAAGGGGTGATGTGATTGCTGAGATTTAGAAAGTAGGTAAAAAAAATAAATGAGTATTGTCAGTCATATATTGTCCTTTGACAAATCCAGATTGTTCTTTTCCGAGCAAATTAGGTAAAAGAGATTCCAGACGAAGAGCTAAAGTTTTAGAATATATTTTATAATCAATGTTGACAAGAGAAATTGTCCGTTAATTTTTACATTGATGTAATTCTTTGTCTTTCTATGGAATAACACAAATGAGGCCATCTGAGAAAGATACAGAAGATTTGCCTGACTGAAAGAAGGTGTTGAGAAGAAGGGATAATTTAGGGAGGAGTAGTTTGGAAAAATATGTGAAAAATTCAGCGGTAAAGCCAATAGACCCTGGTGCTTTGTCTGATTTAAGGGAAGACAAAGCAATAAGAAGTTCGGATAAGGTAATATCTTTTTCTAATTCATAGAAATCGGTAGTTTTATCAAGAGATTTATTTGAGTGAAATAGATATTAATTAATGTCAGAGTCTGTAGGAGTGTGTTCAGGGGTGTATACTTGTTTATAGAATTGTACAAATTGTTGCAGGATCTCTTCATATTTATAGAATGAGTTTCTTTAATAGATTACATTTTGTTTATATTCTTTTTAATCTTGAGATAATTGGCAAGATTTATTTTGACCTCCATAAGAACTGAAGATGCAACATCACTGGAGAATTTGTTATATTGAAATTTGGCATTAATGAGATCTTGGAGGCACTCCTTAGACTTAGAGGTGTAATAAGAATGTTCTAATTGTTTGATATTGTTAGAAATGGGGGTCTCTAGTTGGCAAAGGCTTGTACCTTTGTCCAAACAGGGGCCCTTCTTCCTTGTCAGGGTAAGGGGAATACACTTCTAAAATAACCCCTGCTCACCCCCTTGGTAGCTTGGCACGAGCAGACAGGCTTATCTCAGAGGCAGTGTGTAAAGCATTTGTGCACACATACAGTAATACAGTGAAAACGGACACCACACCAGTTTAGAAAAATACGTAATCTTTATCTAAACCAAACAAGACCAAAGTGACAAAAATCCACAATATGGTTATCAAAATATAACTTTTAAAAGTTAGAAACAGTTCTGTCCATAGCAAACTATAGATGCGGCGGTTCTCGATGCGGCGGCAACGGCGCTGCGTTGGTTTCTTCAGCCGCGGTCCCACGATGCATTGGTTCTTGCAGCGGCACAGCAGGGCCTGCGTCGGAATCGGTGCGGTGATCTCGGACTTCACTGATCGGTGCACTCAATGTGGCGTGCGGCAATTCCTCGAGCCGCAGGCAGGCGCTGCGGCGGTTTCTTCAGTGATGCGTTGGAAACAGGTGTGGATGCGTCGCACTTCTTGAAGTTGCATTTCTTTTCCAGCTCCCAACAGCAGGAACAACCTCCAGAGGCCCAATTCAGCAATAAGCACCACCTGGCAGGTCAGAACTCCCAGCAAGGAAGTTCAGAGGAGCTGGTGGTGAAGTCTTTGTGTCCCTGAGACTTCAAAACAGTAGGCAAGCTCTACTTCAAGCTCTTGGAGATCTTCCTCAAGCAGGAGACACAGCACACACAAAGTCTTTTTCCTCTCCTTGGCAGAAACAGCTACTGCAGGCCAACCCCAAACAGCACACACACAGTTTCTCCAGCTCTTCTCCTTGGCAAAGGTTCCTCTTGGATTCCAGAAGTAATCTAAAAGCCTGGGGTCTGAGCCCCACTTTTTATAGCACAAATGCCATTGTTCTCTGGTGGCAGAGAAGCTCTTTGCCCAGCCAAAACCAGTTCTGTCCTCTCTGGTGCTGCTTCATGGCAGGAGGTGGAGACAGCATTGTCCAAGGCAGACCAGGCTCATTCAGGTGTGAAAGAAATCTCCTCCCTCTACTCTGAATGCAGCCCAGGCCTATTCAGCCCAGCCCTGACTCATCCAGGAAAGGCAGGACACACCTCAACTCCCCCAGTGGCTGTCTACAGTGAATGCACATCCCCAACCCCTGTCACTCCAAAGCCAGACAGTCAATACACAAACCAGCAGAGGCACACAGGATGGCTAAGCAAGAAAATACCTAATTTCTAAAAGTGGTATTTTCAAACACAGAATGTAAAAATCATCCTTACTAAAAGATGCAAATTTATATTCTGAGTTCAGGCATACTAAACTTTATCTTTTGATCTTGTCGCAATGGGAAGTTATACTTATAAGATTTTATAAGTAAACTCCCATTCTATCCTATGGAACAGATAGCCTTTCAATAGTGAAAAACAAAATTGGCAGTATTTCACTATCAGGACATGCCACATACATCAGCACATGTCCTGCCTTTCACATAGACTGCACCCTGCCCACAGGGGTACCTTGGCCCTACCTGAGGAGTGACTCACATGTAAGAAAAGCGAAGGTTAGAGCCTGGCAAGTGGGTGCAAGTGGGTGCACTTGCCAGGTCGACATGGCAGTACCAGACGGCACATAGACACTGCAATGGCAGGCCTGAAACCCTTTTGCAAGGCTGCTAGAGTGGGTGGCACAATCAGTGCTGCAAGCCCACGAGCAGCATTTGGTTTACAGGCCCTGGGCACACACAGTGCACTGTACTAGGGACTTAATAGTAAACCAAATAAGCCAATTATGGAAATACTAATCCATGACAACAATTTACAGAGGGAGCACTTGCACTTTGGCACTGAACAGCAGTGGCAAAGTGCCCAAAGCATCTTGACCAGCAAAAACAAAGTCCAACACACAGTAAAAACACAGGAGGCAAAGACAAAAATACAGGGGAAACGCACGCCAAGGATGCCAGCTCTAACAGATATGTTGAAGTAATTCAGTATTTATTTTTTAAAGAAAGTGTATTGTTCCTGGAAACATATCTAATAATTAATTTGTGAGCAGAGGCTTTGAAAGCGTCCCAGATTTAGTGGAAGTCAGGTTCATCGGTATGATTCAATTCAAAGAAGTCAAGAAAGAAAGAGGAGAAAGCAGAAGTCTAGAAATAGAGCATTGTTAAATCTCCATCGATAAGATCTATCAGTGTTGGGTAAAATGCCTAAATGTATGGATACCAGGGCGTGATCAGAAATTAGAATAGAGCCTATGTCGGTGGAATGTAAATTTTGTGATAGTGAATGTGAGATAAATATATACGCGATCCTTGATTGAGATCGGTGTGTGGGAGAATAGTAAGTGTAATGTCTTGTTGAATTGGAAAGTCTCCAAGCATCTGTCAGTGCACGCTGTGTAATCGCTTAAAGGAATCATTCCTGAGGTTTGTTGGACACATATGCAGAGAAGGAAACTCTATAAATAAAAGGGTCAACAATCTGATTACAGTCTCCTGCAACAATAAAATGATCATCAGGGCATTGTAGAAGTTTCTGAGTGATATCAGACCAAAATTGACTATCAGGACTAGTAGGGCCATAAAGGTTAAAAATAGAAACTGGAACACTATTAATCGAGAGACAAGTGAGTAACCATATCCCTTTGGAGTCAGATTCCTGTGAAATTAAATGAACATTAAGGTAGTAACACCATTTATCTTATCATTGCTTGGGGAAAAGAAGACAGTACCCACACACCCTCTATTCAATTTTATATCTTCAGCTTCGGTAAGGTACTTTTCTTGAATAAGGGCAATGTCAGCATTCAAATGAGCTAGATGCGACAAGACCCTTTGACGCTTAATTGGTGAACCCAGTCCCTTGACATTCCAAGATACAATTTTTATTCTAATGGAATAAAAAAGTGAAAAAGGTTATTTGAGCATGAACGTAGAACATATATGGTGAACCAAATTGAAATCAACAAAGGACAACAAAGGAAAGAGAAAAGGATAAGGGAAAAGAAAAAATATCTCACAAAAAGGAATGAAAATAAGCACAGAGAGAATAAAGTTATTAAAAAGCTGGAAAGCACAGAAAAGCGGAAGAGGCAAAAATGGAAAGAAGGACACAAGTGTGAGAGATCATACCTATAAACAACATCAAAGAAGACAGGAGTGTTGAAACCACATGGAAACATGACACATCCGAGCTCCGGGGAGATGACATAAGGAGAGAGGATTGGTGATGTAGGAGATGTACTGTGGTGATCACAAGATAATGTTGGGGAACGAAAACCTGTAAAGAGAAAATCATGGTGAGTATAATTTAACAATGTGAAAATTAATATTAAACAGAGTAAGAAGAATAACGTAACATCATATGTAAGATAAACACACAAGATGCTTCAAATATATAGAACAAGCCACACGATATTAGAACAAACACATGTCACGTCTTGGCAGGTTTGATGGTGTCCATGAACTCCACTTTGTGTTCCTGAAGAAAAGCTCACAAATGTACAGGATCCTCATAGGTGTATGTTTTACTATTGTAGGTGACATTGAACAGACATGGATGGAACAAACCAAAATGGACTCCTAGGGAACGAAATGCAGGTTTCAAGGACAGAAAATCTTTGCGCTGGTCTGCCGTATTCTTAGCATAGTCCTGGGAGAAGGGCAAGTTGTTACCATTCCATAAAATCTGTTTCCTAGATCGAGCAGCTATCAAAACGTAAAGCAGATCTGTGTATTCAAGAAAATACAGTATAACATCTCTCGGTCTTGGGAAAGTAGATTCTGCATGAGGCTCATAGCCAAGTCTGTGGGCACATTTAATATTCAAGGGTGAGGACGTTGGCAAGTCATTTAGGAAGAAAGTTTCAAAACAATGAGACTGGATCAGAACCCTCCGTTCCTTCCAGCAAACTATAAATACGTAAATTGTTCCTGCAATTCCTATTTTCCAAACTTTCAACCTGCTTTTGAAGCAAGGAGATCTGGGATTGAAGTTGTGGGACTGTTTGAACTGAGTTGGTGAGGTCCAAAATGTGCTGTTAAGCCACACACCTCCTCTCTTCCAATCTGGACCACTTGTCATCTAGACTTTTAAGCTTTGTATTGGTCTCCTTTATGCAAGGTCACAGTGCCCTTATCTCCTCTCAAAGAAGATCCATGGAAACTGAGGCAGCAGATTTCGTAGGAGAAGGAGGATCTTTTTTCAGTCTTTGGGTTGAAGCTTTCCCTGTGACATGCGACGGAGTGACACTTCCTGAGGATATAGAGGAGGAGGAACTTCGAGGGGTCAAGGCGTTTACGTTCTCCATTTCAAACCGTGATGACCAAAAGGGTAATGAAGTATCTTGTGATGGCAATGTTCTAGAGCAACACTGAACTCCTTTTAGTCTGTTCATGCAGCAATGCACAATTATTCAATGTGCACAGTTGTAGAAGAGAACAGTATCACTAGTAATGTTTGATATACGATGAGGAGATATCCCTGGTATGGTTAGACGTCAGCGACAGCCGGTCTTCGACAAGCACCACAATACAGGTTTAAAAAGCAGAAAAAGGAGTATAATGCCTTATTATGAAGTGTAAGTCTTATCTATTAATAATTGAGAAAAAGCCAAAGAGGAGAGGAGAGCAAAAAACATTGTATTACAGCAAATTGAAACCTCCTCAAAAATTGTATTAAAGGTCATAATCATTGCCCCACAATCGTTCCTCATCTGCGTTGAAATGCAGCTAATTACAGGCTTCGTGCTATTAAAGTTTGAAATGTTATAAAAATAAGCGAGAGAAGATGTTGTGGGGAGAAAACATACTGGTGAGTTGGTGAAAACATCAATGTGTCAACGACGCATGCTGCAGCTGAAAAAAGCGCGTTATACTTACAAATAAACAAAATTGACAGAGAGAAGTCACGAAAGTCACCAGGAATGCCTGCAATCTTCACATTGTCTCCACCTCCGTCAACAGCCGGTGGCATGCAGCGGAGCTGCCTCCATGATCCAAAGAACTCCTGTTGCTCCGGGGAGAGCTAGCGGGACGCCGCCATCTTTGTTGGGCGCAAGCTACACCCCCGACGTGGTCACTATTACAACACTAGTAATGGATGATTTTTATTGGACATGAGTAGCTCTTACTACAGAAAAGGTTGAAGACCCTTGTTCTGACCAGACAAATGCAGGCAGGCTCCTGACAGTTTCTGTACATAAACTTGGGCGTTCAAAGTTATAATTATATGAGTGAAGTTTTACGTACTTCCTGATTATTGGCCTTCATGTTCTTCACAAAGTTCCCCACCTTCCCTTCTTCTACATCTCAACGTAGTTTTTCTCACACAAGTTTTAGTTGGTGCTAAAATCTGATATCCTTTTCTCACAAGTACTGTGAAACCATCTTGCACTTTTAGCGAGTACATACATGCCTAAGGAGTGCAGTGAAACAGTGTTGCAGCTGTAACTTACGGCATTTTGTCTATGGGTACATATCTTGGATAGCTTTTCCTCTCTAGTGACTCAACACTTCCAGGGGGAGGCATGTCAAATTACACTTGTGTACCAATGCTTTTTGAAAGTCCTGTTTTTTAAGCGAAAGCCTAACTTGTATGGTACTTTCGCGACCTTCAAATACCTTTCAAAGTTTTTGCAAGAAATACAGGAAGGTGAACAGACACACTTTGCTATTTTGCAAATCACAAGAACATATACAGTCACTCTTCTGTTTATTTCTGATCTTCTATAGCAATTCATTGAAGCAATCAAACTGAAGGAAGTATGTTTCACTGAAGGAACCTTGGGCTGAGAAGCCTGATGGAGCAGGCCTCCTGCTCTGAAGACAAGGGCCCTAGAGAAGCTCTTGTGCTGCTTGGAGCATTAGAAAGGTAATGGCTCACAGAAGGCGCAGGCCATTAGACATGAGTTGCTCTTTACAATAATGGAATATTTCTCATGGTTTTTGCACATACAAGGACATAACGAGAAATGGGAAAAAGCGGAAATCTCGAGATAGAAAATTAAAGTTCTGTGGTTCGCCAGAATTTTTTGATTTGCAGTTAATTTTGTGCTGAAATCATATTTATTTGAGGTATTCCAACAAATGTAGATTTTTTTTTCTTTAATTTCAGCTTTTTCTGTTCTGCCTGTGGTGTTTCAGGAGGGAGAGAGATAGCACTGTCCTGGAAGAGTTTGTAATCTCACTCTCCTCTGTCTACCCTTCAGTAAAAACTATGTTGGCCCTGGCTAAAATCACCGTTAGCTAACAAGCTTTTGCAAAGTCAACAGGTCTCGCCTTGGCTAGCCAGTGTTTTTCTTTTAATGTCTTTTGTTTTTGCAGTGGACATTTAAAGTACAAAAGTATAAAAAGTTAAAATGAAAGGTGTTTGCCAAGCAAAGAAGAAACAAATTACATAATAAAAATAAATAAATGACATAAAATGATAGCACAAACGAAAACAGAGAAAGAGCTGCTAGCTCTGGCAATGAGGTGGACTACTTTCTAGGCAGAGGTGTGCATGAACAAAATGCTGTCACTCTCGTTGAAGAGAGCCAGTGGCTGAAGTGGGCTGAAACAGTGCCCCATGCTGTAGGCTGTGGTGGGCGGAAGCAAATGTGAATGACACTTGAACAGACTAATCGATGAAGAGAGCTAACCAAAAGGTAGATCAATCGATCTGTCTGTCTGTGTGTCTGTCTGTCTGTCTATCTATGTGTTCAGCTAGAGGTGTCTTTAGGCCAGCTCTAAAAATTGAGGGATTTACAATCTGCCCCTCTGCTTTGTTTTTCTACTGCCCTGCTGTTCAGTGGTTCAGCATATTTGGAGAGTTTGGAGACAGAAGTGGCATATGCTTCTCCTTTGAACAAATGCTGATATAACCTGCAATTGAAGGATTATACAAATTCTTCTTATTTTCTTTAAGTACTTCCCCACCGTTCTACTCCCTTTGGGCTCATTTGCGAAAGACGGATGAGATTTAATATAAAGTTGGAAATAATTCAAAATATTATGTGGCTTATTAAATTTGGATTTTTAATGTAATTTGTCTTTTTTGATCTTATTGTATTCCGTCTTTGATTGCATAAAGTTGTCATCAGTTTTTCATTATTTTATTGTTTTAATAGCTGTGACCATAGCTTACAAGCTGAAAGCCACAAAACGATGCAGAGAAGATTGAAATATCAGAGAACAATGAAAGAGAAGGCGATGATAACCTTTGAGAGGGCAGAGCACAGGGAAGCATTTATTTATCTTATGGTTTACAAGAGGCTAATGCTTGCTAAGATGACTTGGTCCTAGAGTTCAGGGCTAAAACATAAGACAGCCTAGACAATGCTTAATTTATAAAAACGTAAGTGCCAGGGCCCTTCTTCGAAGGCCACTTCAGCTTGCACCACTCATTGCTCCTGCCAGCGCTGCGAATTACAGCCCTCCTCAAAGTATGACATTTCAAAGTATTCCATGCCACTCAAAGCTGTAAGAAACATGTCATGGATGGCAGGTATTACTCATTTTTAATACAGTTTAAATTATTAAACAATGCTGTTGTGCTCACCTCAAAATTAGACGGATAGCGCCACCTTGTGGAGGACTCACAGTAGTGCTGTTGAGAATTAAGTGCCGATGCCGAGCACCGGTAACCAACAGCTCAAATTAAACACTGCTACTGCATGATTCTTTCCCTCAACATGCAGGTGAGTTCTGCAACTTTTAACATCCCTGCTCTTTCTCCTAAGATGCATTAACATGTACGCAAGCAGCACAACCTCTCCAGTAGGTGTGATGGCCCGCTCTCTTTACGCATTCAGCAACATGCCATCTCCACCGAGCCAATAACATCCACCAGTAGCGTACTGTGGTGTCATGTGCCCTAGTGCGGTTCACTGACAGAATATCGACAACTAAAATATCCCCATACCACAATTTCGAGTTATAAATATAGATTTTGGTGGAGATTCCGGCCCGGAGGTGGAGATTCCGGCCCTTTGGTGGAGATTCCGGCCCGATGGTGGAGATTCCGGCCGGTTGTGGAGATTCCGGCCGGTGGCGGAATGTCCGCCACCGGCCGGAATCTCCACAACGGGCCGGAATCTCCACCAAATGGCCGGAATCTCCACCAAAGGGCCGGAATCTCCACCTCCAGGCCGGAATCTCCACCAAAGGGCCGGAATCTCCGGCCCGAGTGCGGACATAAAGTTAGTATGAGTAAGTGCATTCTGTGAATACCAAAATGAGTAAGTGCATTCTGTGAATACCAAAATGAGTAAGTGTATTCTGTGAATACCAAAAAGTACTAAGTTTACGTTTTTGACGTAAGTTAGTTCTGTGAATCAGGCCCAACGTGTCACAATCACTGAAAGCTACCACAAACTGTAAATTACATGACTTGTGTAACCAACAAGTGCCAAGGGGAATCCTGACTGTGTCCCATCTGCGTTTGCCCACATCCCCAGCCCTGACAACAAAGACAACTAGGGATGACAACCTGATGAACATTAGTTTGCCATGCACCCACATCCCGTAGAAACCAGGTCCAAGATGCTGGATGAACACAGGACAACTCAGCAAGCATCACAAACAGGAACATCCGTAGGGACACAGCCTGTGTAGGAAAAGGGAAGGGAACACACACAGACATGCTCACACAACACGGGCCCAGTCAATGTCACGGAATTACACACTGCCATGAGGACACTCCACTCCTGTGGAAGGTCTGCTGTGCCAAACCTTGTCTGTGCACGACTCAAACATGTCAGCAGAACACTCGGTCAGTGAGTCAACAACTACAACACACTGAAGGCTCTGCTCACATCAGCCTGGGTACGGGAGTGTCACGTCAGTCATCTGCATACACCCAAAACACGTGTCAAGCAAGTTGCACTGTATACACAGATGAGTCCTTCAACATTGATGTGGTAAACTGCATGTCCAGTGGAGATGGGCACACAGTCAGGGAAATAGAAACATTGAACAGTGGTAAGCCCACCAGATGTGCATCAGTGTAAGCCAAAGATGTTAATTTACAAATACAAAATGTACATCCCTGTGTCAAATGCTGAACATTACACCCTCAGACTGCAGCAAAGGATGCTATAGATCCAGACTACATTAGGACACATATCCCATGGACCACATGGAGTCCATCACAGCAACACTTAATTTTCCTGATCTGAACACTATTACAACTGCAAGTGCATGATGATACTCATCTACATCATGTACATCCAAAGAAAAACCACAAGTAAACAAAAAGAGGCTTTATTCAGCAAATGTGAAACTAAAATTTTAAGTCCAAAAGAAACTAAGGCCAATGGCCAGTCCAAATACACAGTCCCAACAGGGTGATATGTGACAACTTGTCACCCATTGCTTGCCTGCACTGGTACGGACAGGGGACATCCCCTCGGAGGGGCATACAAGGGGCAGGCCAGGCACCGCAGGGACAGGATCAGGGGACGCCAGAAGGAGGCAGTGAAGGGGTGGTGGGTGCAGGAGTGTCACCGGCAACTGCAGTGGAGGTGTCTGACTCAGTGGGGGCCGGCACCACTGTAGGGCACAAGTTAGATGGTGTGGGTGCTGCAACCACTGCAGTGGGCCGGTCAGATGGAGTGGACTGGGTCCCCACTGCAGTGCCCGAGTCAGACGGGGTGGTTGTGGACTCCACTGCAGTGCATAACTCCAAGGGAGTCGAAGGCGGGGCAGATGAGGTGGGCAGGACAGAGGGGGGGGGACCAGGTCTCCACACCAGTGGCACAAACAGGCAGAGCGTCTGGTTTGGGGGTGGAAGAGCAAGTGGTAGGGGGGGAGGGCCTAAGCAGTTTGGGGATGCGGTATCGGTGTGTGGGGGAACCTGAGGCAGGGTGTGGCGGTGGAACCTGTGGAGTGGTGGCCTGGGGGATGGAGGAGAGAGACTGTGTGGTGGAGCTGTGTGGTGGTGGTGGTGGGGTCTTGCCCTTCCTGGTCCGGGGGGACTTTTGAATGGGGTCCTCAGTCTGCCTGTGCCTGGGGAGGGTGTCTGGGTGTGAGGGGCACTCCCCTCTGTGTGTGGTGGTCACCTCTTCCGCCTGGACTTCGTGTCAGATGGATCTGTGGGGAAGAGGCCAAGCTCACAGAGGAAGAGCTTCTGGGAGGGGGGGTTGCAGGTGAGGCAAGGGAAGGGGTTTTGGAGGGAGAGGTATCTGAGGACTGCGGAGTGCTCGTGGATGCATGTGTGTGTGTCTGGGCCCCATCCCCTGTGAGTGAGGTATCAGTCCCCTGATTGTGCGTGCGTGTGCGTCTGGATTTAGGCTTGTGTGTCTGTGTGCTGCTTGTGTCTGTGCTGGTGCGTGCCGGTGCCGGTGTGAGTGTGCTTGGGACAGGTAGGGTGCTGGGGATTGTGGATGGGGCAGAGGTAGGAGGGGTGAGGGACTGTTGCTGGAGGGACACTGCTGCCGTCAGTGAGGAGGCCATGGACTGATTGGTCCGATGTAGGGCAGACATGCCAGATGACATGCCCTCCATGAATGACACCAGTTGTGTCAACAGACCCGTGTGTGCATGGAGGACACTAAGCATTGATGTATGCCCTACATGGATCTGTTTCAGCAAGTCCACAGACTCCACACTCAGGGCAGCAGGGGTGCCTGGCATGAAGGAGACACGCTCCCCTACACGGGAGCCTCCACGGACATGTGGGATGGGAGCAGATGGGAGGGTGGAGATGGTGGTGGTGGCGGGGACAGACTTGCTTGATGTTGCCTCTGGTCTGCTGACACCCGCCTCCACAAGGGAGTCCTCACTGGAAGTGCTGTTTTCCCCAGCCGAGGTGGTCGTAGCTGAGGTCTCCTCAGTGTGGCTCCCCTCAACCTCCGTGCCACTGGGTCCCTCGCTCTCCCCTGCAGTGGACCCAGTCTGGCTCTGCCGCTCCTCTTGGTCCGTGGAACTGTCTCCTCCTGTGGCCGTGGATGTATCTGCAAACAATCAGGATAAACAGAACAACATTAGTCACCTGTACCGACCACACACACCACAGTAAGTACAGCACATCACAGAGCAAGCCCTGCCATCATTTGCTAGACATTGTAATAAGTGCTGACACTGATTTGAAGAAGCCCATTGTCTGCCTGACAGTCAGTCATGCCACACATATCCTACCTGTCCATGCACCCATCTGTCTGCTGCCTGTTGTATGCGACTAATCATATGTGCACACATGCACCACATACACAGTTGTTGGACATCCAAGCGAACATATGGAAATGTGTCACTCCAAACACATGCCATCTCCTGCCACTGACTCAGTACATGTGTCAGGAAAAGTGATGGGCAGAGTCTCTGTTGATATGCGGGTTTTGCTTCCATCACCAGACACAATGATGTCCTCATGTCCTGATAGACAATGCGACAATGGTGTGCATGCAGGACATATCACACTACTGCTGGATCACCCTTTGCGATTGGAATGTCATGGCACCGGCCTGTCTGGCAAGTCAGTCATAACTGTCTCCTGTCACAGGGGCAGTGCCTACACACAACACCAGTCTGCACTGTGTCACAATCATGGAAGTTTTTGGAATGCAAGCCCTGTAGCTGACAGGTGCACATGTGCACCCCTGGCCACCCACATCATGAGGACTAAGATGATCCCACGTCAATCAAATGAGACATTTGAGTGACTGCAAACACAAATCCATACACATGAGCACTTCACCGTCTGATGAGAATGAACCAATGCTGCCTGCACCTCAATGTTTCATACAACATTGTGCACAGTCAAGGGATCAGAGACCTATGCATTAACCTATGTGCAGATCCCATAGTCACAACTCAGATGGCTGGCCACCCCAAATTGTTAAACACTCCAGGAGTCCAAAAAGCAAGGCCACACCATGGTGACACAGAGGCATATACCTGAGTGCACTCTTCACAATGCCCAATATGTATGCTGACACACGGGAGTGGGAGAACAGAGTGCCTTCGATGTACGGAGTAGGCATTACAGTCCTGGTCCATGTGCAACATAGTATTACCCTGAACACTAGGCAGGTGGCTATGCATGTGTCACACACATGATGTACATACTTCTGAGGCTCCTACCTTGGTCTCTGCTGCAGCATGGGTGTGTGGCACATACCCTAGACATGTGGTGAGTCAGAGCAGCAATTGGAACACATATTAAAGCCATACACAGAGTACATGTCAGATCACAGGCATTGTGAGCAATTGTACCACCCATGCAGCCCACCACAAAGTTCCTGTAACTGATGCTGTCCCCAACTTGAACCACAGGTAACTGCAAGTACACAGTACCCAAGTGACCTAAGTCACAGACTGTAAGGGCCACACCTGTGTATCAGATGAGGAGGGGGCATGACACAAGTGAGGGACATGAGTCCAGGACGACATGACAGTTGAAAGGTGGAAGTGGAACCAGGCTAAAGGAGTGCATCGAGCATGTTAGTCATAGTACACAGTTAAGGCTAGCACTTACCCCCTCCTTGCTGCTGTCTGGCCTTCAGCTGCCCATCCAGGTCAGGGAAGACCACCGCCAGGATCCGGAGCATGTGGGGGGTCAGGGTCCAGTGTTCCGCCCCTCCTGCGAGGAGGCGACAGCTTCAGCTGGACCCTTGCGATCCTCCGGGTCCAGCCCCGAAGGTCCTGCCACCTCTTCTGGCAGTTGCGGATCCTGCTCCTGTAGACCCCCACCGATCGTACAGCCCGGACGATGGTCAGCCAGATCTCCTGCTTCTGGTGGGCATCAACCTGTGAGGATGACAAAGTGAAAAGGCCATTACTACACATGCAACATTTCCGTGCATCACACAGTTGGATATACATGTCTCAATCACAGGGGCATATGATGTACACAGGTAGTGCAACTATGGCTATGAACATTTTGCCAGCAGTTACTAAATGGTATAATTGCCTGGGAAGTCAAACCTTGTTGGAATGCACTGTTACTGCACTATACCTGTTCAGTGCATGTGACTACACACTTTGGGGGGTGACAACTACTCAGTGAGCATGCTAGCCACTGGTGTACACACTGTAAGTCTTGCTAGTCAGACAACATGCACAATTAGTAAGGCAGTGGACAGCACACTCACCTGCTCCCCTGGTTTCCCATACAGCTTGCTGTACTGTGGAAGGAGGCTGTCCAGCAGGGCCTGGTTCTCCTCAGTGCTGAAGGCTGGGGCTCTATCCACAGTACGTGCCATTGCAGTAGCCAGAGGATGCAGAGACAGCAGCAGTGGTGGTGGCAGATGTCGTCCTGGAGCATGTAGTGCAGGCAAGTGAGCTCTCAGGGGAACAGCCAGCATTATATGTGTGCTGCAGAGGCAGATACTGTCCCATGTGTCCAAAGTGATAGGTCCAAGTCGTTTGCATCTTCTGAATCTGGCCAATCCATGGAATTGCACCACTTATACACGCCCACAGCATCCTTCAAAAGTTCAACTTCATCACACCCATGAATTTGCAACATTGTTGTGGGTGGCCAACTGAATTCACTGCATCCGACTCGTTAAAGCTTCGAAAACGCGTCCGTTACCATGTCAGGCCATAGCCAATGCGTGCGCACCGATCGGACCATTGATGTACGACGCGTATTTCGAAAAACAACACGCATCCGTCCACATCATATGCAATGGCCAATGCGTGCGCACCGATCGGTCCATTGCTGTACAACGCGTATTTCTAAACACAACACGCATCCGTCCACATCATATGCAATAGCCAATGCGTGCGCACCGATCGGTCCATTGCTGTACAACGCGTATTTCAAAACACAACACGCATCCGTCCACATCATATGCAATGGCCAATGCGTGCGCACCGATCAGTCCATTGCTGTACAACGCGTATTTCTAAACACAACACGCATCCGTCCACATCATATTCAATGGCCAATGCGTGCACACCGATCGGTCCATTGCTGTACAACGCGTATTTCTAAACACAACAATCATCCGTCCTCATCATATGCAATGGCCAATGCGTGCGCACCGATCGGTCCATTGCTGTACAACGCGTATTTCTAAACACAACACGCATCCGTCCACATCATATGCAATGGCCAATGCGTGCGCACCGATCGGTCCATTGCTGTACAACGCGTATTTCTAAACACAACACGCATCCGTCCACATCATATGCAATGGCCAATGCGTGCACACCGATCGGTCCATTGCTGTACGACGCGTCCCTGTACAAGTCACTCGCATATGTCACCATGGTTGTCACTGGTGAACGTATGCCAGCCACAATTACTTGCCAGGGACTCAGGGGCACACCTACAACACCACAGCCTGTCCACACTGTATCCTAAGGCATGTAAGGCTGCATTACCTGTGTGTGTATGGGGGTCAACATGTGGTTTTTTTGGTGGCACTTGGGGGCAGCAACTCCCAGGCTGTGCACGTGTTCATGGGGACAGAATCCTTTGTGTGTTGTGCACATGACAACTGTGATGTGCAACTGTTCAGTTCAGAGCATGTGGCATAGTCACATTTCCAGGTTGTGTATGTGTATGTCATGTCACATACACCCTGAGTCCCATGTGGGAAGGTATGTACGTCACAGGGTGACCCATTGCCACAATTGTGATGGCCCTCCACAGTCTGTGTGCATGTTGTGTTTCAGATGTCTCTGATTCCATGTGCACAATGGGAGACAGTCTCCACATCCACGTTGTTTGTGCATCAACTTTGATGTTGTGCGTGTGTGTGTCACAGACGTCCATGTCTGTCCTGCAGAGGCAACAGGGGCCACTACCTGTGGGAGTCATGGTTGTTTTGCTGACGTGTACATGATACGCCATGTCATGCCAGTGTCCATGTGGCAATACAGGGTCCCTGGGAATCTACCTGTCAAAGAGCTGTGATGCCTGTGGCACATCTGTCCTCACTTGTCCCTGTGGTGTGTGTTTGGAACGTGACAGCAGTACATGGGTACTGTGACACAGCCTAAGGATTTCCCATAGCACAACCTGGAACTTATTGTCAACACATGTTGAACTGTGATGTTAGATATTGGCCATGTAGGTGCCATATATGTCCATGCAGAACGGCACACACATCAAGTACTTGTGTCTCGTAATGATGTATCATGTGATATTGAGTATGGTCAATGCCACATATGTGGGGTGACTGACAATCTTTCTTTGTTCACCTATGCACTGCAGGGCACCAGCTGTCCATAGACCATTCCCTGACCTTGCAACCATGGTTGAACGTGACTGCATCCGACGGTACCGCTTCAACAGGCCGCTGATTGAGGAATTGGCGGTGCGGTTGGCCCCACATTTGCAACCTGGCCGGCCATACCCTACAGCGCTGACCCCCAAGGTGAAGGTGATGGCAGCCCTACACTTCTTTGCCACCGGTACCTTTCAACACACTGTGGCGACTGCTGGTGGGATGTCACAGACCATGTTCAGCCGTGTGCTACGCGATGTTTTGGAGGCGATGTTGCGATACCTGAACCAGTACATCTATTTCCCTAAACGTCAACAACTCACTGACGTCAAGAGTGACTTCTATGCCCTGGGGAGGATGCCGCATGTCATTGGCTCCATTGATGGGACACATGTGGCTTTGGTACCACCACAGGCACATGAGCAGGCATACAGGAACAGGAAACATTACCATTCTATCAATGCTCTGGTGGTATGTCTTGCAGATATGAGCATCTCACATGTGTGTGCACGTTTCCCCGGTTCTGCACACGATGCCTACGTGATGAGGAGTAGTCGCATCCCGAGGATGATGTCACAGATGCAGAACCAGCGTGCCTGGCTTGTCGGTGTGTACTGACTTTGTACCATTGTGTGTGTTCTGCAATGTTGTAGTCCACCCTCTTTTCCAACTCAGCTAATGTGCAATTGTCTGTATGTAGGTGACTCCGGATACCCCAACATGCCGTGGTTGCTGACACCCCTCAGGAACCCTGTGACACCAGCCCAGATGCGCTACAATGAGGCACATGGTCGGACCAGGAGAGTGATCGAGCGGACATTTGGTCTCCTGAAGAGCCGCTTTCGCTGCCTGGACAAGACAGGAGGGGCCCTCCCATATGCCCCTGCAAAGGTGTGCAAGATGTTCATCGTCTGCTGCATGCTACACAACCTGGCAGTGCGGAAGGAGTTGCCTCTCATCCTGGATGACGATGACCAACATCCGCCACCTGTGGAGGATCCTGGCCTGGGCCACGATGCCAGTGATGATGATGATGATGAGGGTGATGTCCGCACACACCTCATCACCAACTTCTTCAGCTGAATGTGAGTATACAGAGATGTCATGTCAATGATTTGAGTTTGCATGATATGTGTTGGTGGTGCTCTGTTGCTGTTTGAGTGTGGCCATGTGCTACTTGACTGGATGCGTGCAGCGATGTGTCCTTACAGGTAGTCTGTACTCCCCAACAGTGTTGACATGCTAACTTGGTTTTGTGTAGGTATCTTGTGACATGTATTGGGCATGAGTATTGCAGTTCTGTCCTGTTCTTCAGTGCTTTTGACTGTGTGTCATGTCTGTCCTTCACAGGGTACTTTCAGAGTTGTTTGGTCAACTCGGATCCCCCGACACCATGATTCAGCTTCCAGGGTGGAAGCAGTTGTTTCCCTACAGGTGATGTGCCACACACCCCTGGACTTTATTTTTTCTACACTTGTTGACTGTGTGGCCACTGCCACGTGGGATTACCTTGCATCTGTAGTGGAAACAACATGTTGCAAATGTGTAATAAACCTGTGCTTCACTTTGGGATGTGCGTTGTCTGTGGTCACACATCTGACTGACATTTGCTTACTGCACCTGTGGGCTAGTTAACACAGACTCTGAATAGGTGTGGTGTCTGTGCATTCCACTGTATTTCCTGGCAACATCAGTGTAGGCGATGAGTCAGATGGCCCTGGTGTGTATGTGTTGTGTAGCCCTAGTGGTGTGTCTCCCTCATATGTGTCACGTCGCCATGACTCACATGACGGTGTTGAACTTGCTGTAGCAGTTAGCATGCACAGTGTCATTTAGCAGATCATCATCTCCATGTCAAAAACAACGTTGGAATCACAACAGAGGCAAGTATGGTGTATTAGTTAGTTTATTTACATACATGTGTGAGGATAGTGCACAGGATGGTGGGTGTTGTACATTGGGATTGGAATCCAAAGTTCCCAGATGAGTTGGAAGTGTTGGTAGCAGAAATGTCCTGAGTAAAGTCCACAGTCATCTGATACATTAGTCCAACTTAAACTCCCCATGTCATGTGGGAGAGTTGGGTTGCATTCGACAGGGTGAACAGTTTGCACACAAAGGAGAATTTCCAGAACAGGTGTTGGGTTCCTGGGGGATGTACATGGCCATCGGCCTCTCAGTTGTCCTTCCTCGGACGACCCCTCTTCTTTCTGGGGGACCCTCACGTGCAGGCCGCTGCGGTGCAGAGGACTCTCCACCAGAGTCATCCTCCCTCCCTGTGGCAGTTGCAGTTGTTGCGGCACCAGATGTTGTGGGCACACAGGGAGGTGTGGACATGTTGGTGCTAATCTGGCGGAGGCATGTCAATATGTCCCTCTGCACCGCTGTCAGTTCTTCCAATGTGTCCCACTTGGACTCCATGCCAGACATGTGTGCCTCCACACGGGACATGTGGGAGTCCACACGGGACATGTGGGAGTCCATCCGGGCATGATGGGCAGCCTGCTGCTGTTGAATGTCCTTGAGGATCCCCACTACCTGGCTGACCTCTCCGGTGCTATTCTGGTACGCATCAGCAATGCGTACCAGTTGTGGGTCATCATGCAGTCCAGACCCCTCTGCAAACAGCGACCTCTGCCTACAACCCCTCCCACCACCCCTGGCCACACGTGCGGGACCTGCGGTGGCACGCACAGGTGACCCTAGGCCCCCTTGGGGGTTGGTACTGGGGTTGTTGTCCGTTGCTTCACGGTGGGCTGGGGTCCCTGTGCTGTTGTCATTCAGTGTCCTTGGTCTGTCCGTGTCGGCGAGGGTGGTCTGTGTGTTGCCAGATGTTGGAGGAATGGGTGCAGGGGGTGCAGATGGTGGTCCTGCTGGTGCTGCATGATGACTCACACCGGAGGTGCCAGGTTGGTCTTCGCCATCCAATGAGGGCAGAGGCTGTTCCACACCAGAGAGCTCAGGGGCCACTGGGGCCACTGGGGCCTGGGACAGGGACTCCTCCTCATCTGCTGCTGTGTCCCCATCATCACCTGTTTTTGGAAGAGACACACAATGTATGTTATGTTTCTGCAGGCATCAATGGTTCAAATACATGACAGTTGTGACTGTACCTCTGGATGCGGCCCTGTACATTGCATTGTCCTAAGTTGTCACAGTCAGAGGTTGATATTGGTGTGGCTCATTGTCCTGCCAACCTGATGCATTTCAATGTGGATGTTGAGGTGTGTGCATGACCAGCATTGGTGGTATTTGGTTGACATCCGGACCTCCTTCTCCGCCCAGTTATCCCACCATGAAGCATGCCACCCTTGCAGTGGGTGCAGGTTAACTCTCAGGATGTCAGTCAGTGGTGTCCTGCTGTTGGTTGGTGCCCAGTTCCCAGCAGGGCCTGGTACTCCCCACAACAGAGCACCATTGTCAGACATCTTAGAAGTGGCTTTTCACTCCCTGTGAGGTGTGCATGCTTCAGTGTGAGCTTGCTGGGCCATGTGGGTGGGGGATGTTGAGCTGTGACTACCACTCCCATCATGCTATTGCCTACACCCCCTTCCCAGCATGCCCATACTTCCTTCCTTTTGACTCTGCTTCCCTGTGGGGTAGTGTGCCTGTGCTGACAGGATGGCTGACAGTGTTGTCCTGGCGTTTGTTTGGCTACAACTCCCAAAAGTGTCCCTGTGCTTCACACAGCATAACCCAGTGTGGTTGTTCTTTGTGGGATATTTAATTAGAGTGTGAGGCATTGCATTCTCCCAGGTGAGTTGTGTGGAGTTTGTGTTAAGGGGGGTGTGAGAAAAGCTGCTTGTAACTATGGTCAGAGCTGTCAGTCCTCCTTCCCACCCAGCTAGATCTCCCACCATGGAACGTGCTTCCATTGCAGGGAGTGCAAGTTGGCTTTCAGGATGTCAGTCAGTGGTGTCCTGCTGTTGGTTGGTGCACAGTTCCCAGCAGGGCCTTGTGCTCCCCACAGCAGTACCCAGTGTCAACCATCTTGTCAGTTCTTTTCCACTCCCTGTGATGTGAGCATGGTTCAGAGTGGTGTTGATGGGCCAATTGTGAGGGTGACCAATATCTGTGACTACAACTCCCATCATGCTATTGCCTACACCACCCTTCCCAGCATGCCCATACTTCCTTCCTTTTGAGTCGACTTCACTGTGTGTGAGTGTGACAGCAATGGCAAGATGGCTGACAGTGGTGTCCTGCTGTTGGTTGGTGCACAGTTCCCAGCAGGGCCTTGTGCTCCCCACAGCTGAGGCCAGTGTCAGACATCTTTGAAGTGGCTTTTCACTGCCTGTGAGGTGTGCATGCTTCAGTGTGAGCTTGCTGGGCCATGTGGGTGGGGGATGTTGAGCTGTGACTACCACTCCCATCATGCTATTGCCTACACCCCCCCTTTCCCAGCATGCCCATACTTCCTTCCTTTTGACTCTGCTTCCCTGTGGGGTAGTGTGCCTGTGCTGACAGGATGGCTGACAGTGTTGTCCTGGCGTTTGTTTGGGTACAAGTCCCAAAAGTGTCCCTGTGCTTCACACAGCATAACCCAGTGTGGTTGTTCTTTGTGGGATATTTAATTAGAGTGTGAGGCATTGCATTCTCCCAGGTGAGTTGTGTGGAGTTTGTGTTAAGGGGGGGTGTGAGAAAAGCTGCTTGTAACTATGGTCAGAGCTGGCAGTCCTCCTTCCCACCCAGCCAGATATCCCACCATGGAACGTGCTTCCATTGCAGGGAGTGCAAGTTGGCTTTCAGGATGTCAGTCAGTGGTGTCCTGCTGTTGGTTGGTGCACAGTTCCCAGCAGGGCCTTGTGCTCCCCACAGCAGTACCCAGTGTCAACCATCTTGTCAGGTCTTTTCCACTCCCTGTGATGTGAGCATGGTTCAGAGTGGTGTTGATGGGCCAATTGTGATTGTGACCAATATCTGTGACTACAACTCCCATCATGCTATTGGCTACACTCACTTCACCAGCATACACAGAATTCCTTCCTTTCAGTGAGCTTCCCTGTGAGGTGATGTTCTAGTGGTGGCAAAATATCTGACTGTGTTTGTTGGTTAGATTTGTGCCACTGCCTTGCTCTATTTGTTGTTAGGGTTGTACATGTCATGACACAGTTACATATCACTATGAGATGGCATGTATTGTATTTATCTAACTAACATACACATCTTGGGATGATTATCTTTTGGTTGCTGTGGATTTGCTAAGGGTGCATGGTTTGACTATCCCCTTGACAGTGATGTGTGTGTATTGTCACACAATATTGGGTATATTGGTTGTGTACTCACCAGGCTCTGGGATGTTTGATAGTCCATGTACGCTCTCTGGTGGTAGGATGGCCCGCACCTTCTCCTCCCAGGGCCTGAGGTATACTGGTTTGGCAGGAGGGCTACTGCCGGTGCGATGACTCAAGGCGTAATCCTTCTTGAGTAGGTCCTTGACCCTCCTGCGCACATTATACCACCTGTTCTGGATGTCTTCCTTTGTGCGCAAACATGGTGATTGTGCGTTCACCCTGTCCACGATCCTCTCCCACATCTTGGTTTTCTGCGACATGGGGGTCTGTTGCACCAATGTACCAAACAATTGTGGCTCTACCCTGAGGATTTCATCTACCAGGACTTCCAATTCACTGTCTAGGAACTTTGGATTCTTCTTTGGGGGCATGGTGATGGGTGGTGGTGGGTATTGATATGTGTGTGTGAGTGTGCAAGTGAGGGTGGGTGAGTGTAGGTTTTGCTGGGTGTATGTGAGGGTGCTATTTGGGAGGTGCTAATGGTGTGTGGCTTGTGTGATGGATGAGTTGTGAGTGTGTCTGTGGTTGCTGTCTGATGGTGTTCTGTGCTGGCAGGTCAGTTGAATTTGCAAAGGATCATGGTAGTGATTTGTGGCCTTTATATGGGTGGAGTTGTGGGTGTGTCTTTGTTCCATGTTTTTTCACCCCTGTATTTATTGACTTTGTCATTGCTTGTTTGGCCCTTTTTTTTGTATTTTTCCTTTGTGGGTTTTGGGCATGTAGGAGACGTTCTTCTGACCGAGTAGGACGCTGCAGTTGGCTCGTGCGGGCTTCTCCGAGTCTTTCAAGCTGTGTTCCTGATGGGTTTCATGTGCTGCGTACGCGTCGGTCGCGGAGTATTGGGTTGCTTCAACTCGGTTTTGTATGTGTGTCGGTGGTACGGCTTGGGCTCCGTGCGACTCGGTCTGGTTTTACACGCTTTGCATCGTATTGCGCGGGTCAGAGTTCGCGGGTACGTTTCTGTCGGGTTCATTCCTGGTGCGTGTCGGTCGGTTCTATTCGCGTAGTTTCCCGGCCGGATAGCTGGTTTCCGTGCGGTTCGGTCGTTCGGCTTGTGTTCCGTACGAGTCGGTCGTAATTCACATGCATTGCATCGTACTACGCGGATCGGGCAGCGCCGGTACGTGTCGGTCGGACTACATTCCCGTACCGAGTCGGTGGGTATGTTTTCCGGCCCGAATCGGAATCGGCCCCTTACAATTTAATTAACTTCCCAGCCTTTTCACCTATAATCCCCACAACCCACACCTAAAATTAAACTGTAAAAAAAGTAATTACACAATAATTTTTTTTAAATTAAATAACTAATAGTATTCAACAACTAATTATAAAGTAAGTACAATTAATTTACTCCCCTCCCTTCAACCCTATAAACCAAAAACCCTCACCAAAAACACAATTCAACAGTTACCCTAATTAATTATCAATTAGTTAATTAATATTAATTATCAACTAATTATTAATCAATTAATTAAAAATAAATTACTTCCCACCCTTTGCCCCTAAAAAACCCACAACCTGCAACTAAAATTAATTACACAATTACCATAATGAATGATTAATTAATTAAATATTATTAATTAACAACTAATTATTAATTAATTAAAAATAAATTACTTCCCACCCTTTACCCCTATTAACCCCACAACCCGCACCTAAAATTTACTCCAAAATTTTTAAAACACAATTAACATTATAAAATCTCAATTAAATAAATATTAATAAATAAAAATATTCATTAATTTGTTATACTTAAATTACTTACCACCCTATTCCCCTATAAACCCACAACCTGATACGGAACTAAAAAACAAAATATTTCATTAAAATAAAATTAATAACTACTAAAAATTTAACACATATATTAAAAAACATAAACAATACTTATCCCCAAAAATACATCACATACATTTAAAATGTATACTAAAATACATAACACTAATTTAAAAATCGATACTTTAAACAACTATATTTTTGCAAACGATATTAATGACTTCTATATTTTTTAAATCGATATTTCTTACCTTAAAGTCGATATTCTTCACCACGATATTCTTGCTGTCGAAATTTCTGTGTCACGATATTTTAAACTCGATATTAGTGTAAGTCGACATTTCCAACTCAATATTTTGACTGAATACCCCCTAGTGCAAGGAAGGGACTGGCCTCCTGTCTGATGTTTGCATTATAAAATATATAGTAATCAGGGTTCAGTGAGCCCCTCAAGCCTTCGGGCCCTGGTGCATTTACACCTGCTGCACCAATGCCCCTGACACCCACCTTAGTCTTGCTCAACACTTAACAAGTATTTTTCTTTGCAACTGGCCAAAGATTCAAGTTTTTCTACAAGAACATCTCTGAGATAGGAATTATCTCTACACTCTGGTATTTCACAAGACAGCCTCCTGCTACAGCTCACATGCACTTGATTTAGGTCGGAAAGAGGAACGAATCAATAGGAAATTATAAGTCTTGTTGCTTAGCAAAAATGCATGTATATTTTTCAGCCAATGCAAGTGTAATGCTCGCCATGCATCAATTGGGCAAGAATCCTGCATCAACATATTCAAGCTATTGACAACCACATCTCTCTGCCACTGGATAGCGCTGTGTTTAAGAGACCCCAGATCCAAAAGGGGGAGCCAGGGAGGCTGGGTGGGGAAAGATAAAGAGAACAAAAGAGTAACAGCAGAGAGAAAGACGGTCAGAAAGAGCGATCGAAAGATAGATTGGGCAAGATAGTGAAAGAAAAAGAAAGAGTGGATTTAGGAGGGATTTGAAGATACACGTGTAGCCTTGTGGCCACTTCTTAGCACGCAAAATTCTGAATCAACAAGGTCTTCGACAAGATCCTAAGATTAGCGATAATGTGTAGAGGATATGTATGAAGACTAAACCCAGGGATGCTAAGGCAAGAATCTGAGTTCACCGATGTTTCTAAGCCTTGATGCCTGGTCCCTAGTAACAGGGAGGTGAAGATGTGGAACAGTCCTGAAGCTGACTTTCTGGAGATAAAACCTGCACAAAAGCCAGGCCTTCAGGTCTCTTTCAAAGACTGCAAGGCTTAGTTGGTTTCTCAGTTGGGCAAAGAGGTTGTTCCACAGTTTCGAATTTTGAGTTTAAAGATCGTATAGAGTAGTTTCAGTTTAAGAAAGACCATTTTTTTTCAGGACTGTGGCAACGTGGTCTAATACGCAAGGTTGAGAAAGAATCCAACTCCTTGATTTTGTAGTCTCTGGATCTTCTGCTTTGCCCCAGCACAGATTACAATAATCACGTCAGATCAGAGTCAGAGAACTCCTCAGTCCAATCTGGTGGTTCATCTAGTGAACCGTGAGCGTCCCTCCTAGTGCCATGAGTTAGTGATTTGTTTTTCTGTTAATAGCTGCTTTGCAATCTGTAATCTGCGAATGGACTCTTGAAATCAAACCAGATGCCTAAGGTTTTAACTGTTTGAGCTGACGAAGGAGTTGTAGCTATCTCCTTTGTAAAGGAATGGGATGGAATCCAAGGTATGATTCCCGCTGACAGGGTTTCAGATTCAGAGTTTAGGTGAAACTTCTTTCTTCTAGCGAGTGAGTAGATATGACTGAAGCGCAGCAGATAATTTTTTGGTGCTGTTCAGCCTTGTCACCTTGGCAGATGTGTATGGAGCTGGCATCCAAGGACATCCTAAGAATTTTGAGGTCCCTGGGCCAAACTATTTTGGGGGCCCCTGTTCGGATAGAACAGCTTTGAATTTATGATCCAGTTTCAGCTCTTTCGTGCCCTCTTTGGTCAGGTCACTAATTTTTGTGCTTACCATTATAAATATAGGATGACAATATTTTTGACATTGATATTTTGGTCATGATATTTTGGGTGGCGATATTTTGTCAGTGAACCCCAGCCTTTTGCCTGCCTGGCAAGACCATTGAATCCTGTGAAGAAGAGAGAGCGCATGGATGGAGCGATGCTCGGAGGGGATCCTACCGAGTGGATCTCGGTGAGCGGAAAGTGAGATGTCTGGTCTGATTGGGACCACTGCACAGATGAAGTTGGTGACCTCCAAATGCCAGAAGGGGGCCACCTTGTGCAGTACCATTTGCCTACTCCTATATGGCTGGTGGCAGACACTGTGAAGTAAGGGCCATTGCCCTTGTGCTGAATAAATGAATGAATGAATGATGCAACTTATAAAGCGCACAAATGCCCAGAGGCGTCTTGGCGCTATATGGACCAGAGTACAGCTGACGATAAACCTAGAAACTATTAAAAGAGATCACTGATTAAAAAGCCAGGTTTTAAGATTCCTCCTGAAAGCAGCGAGAGAGGATGCTGTTTGCAGCGCAAGAGGGAGACGATTCCATTTAAGGGCAGTGATTCTAAATAAGCTTCTTTCACCACGGGTAGCCAGTTTGAAGGGGGCAACTCTTAAAAGTCTGGTGAGCAAGAACGTAGCGTTCTGCCTAGTGTATACCACCCCAAACTTTCCTTGAAGTAGGCAGGGGCTTTGCGCGTAGAGTGATTTATAGGCTAAGCAGAGAGCCTTAAAGGTAATCCGATGTTTAACCGACAGCCAATGCAGTTGTCTGATGGTTGCCCCGACTGATTGAGATTTAGCGATTTACAACAAGTGGCAGACCCCTGTGTGCAAGGTGGAGGCCATGGTGCTTTTGCAGAGCCAAGTCGGCAGCCCCCCATATGCCAAGAGGGGGCCTCCATGAACTACGAGCTGTCGCTCTTGAACAGATTAAATCTAAGGCCCATGTGTTCCAAAAGGGGGCCACCATGGATGCGGGGCCATTGTCCTGAACTGTTGAGCCCTGGCTGCTGTGAGGAAGACTTACTGATTGCGAGAAACTGTGGATGAACATGTCTGACACTGATACGGGCTGTCCAGAGACTGAAGGAGACCTGCCACGTCATGGAGGAAAGACCACTCCACTGAGACTCTCAGCATCGGGAAATGGAAGCCCGATGTGGAGATGCCCCAGTTAGTCTTACATTTGCCTGCTGCCATCAGGTCGAGAATGACTCTTCAAGGCCAGCAGGCCTGTTGAAAACTTGCACGAACATAGCTGGTGTCGCGGCTGAAGTTGACTTTTAAGGCCAAACTTATCCTTTGTCATGTGGGAACTAGCTTGAGCTGCATGTGAATGTCACCTGCTGTGTCAAATGGGAATAATCAGTCTCACTACAAAGGGACGGAGAGACTCTGGGATACCACCCAGCACAACGCTAGTGCACCGACCCTAAGAGACTTTTGATAATATATAGGGCCTCATTACGATGTTGGTCGGAAAGCCTCCGCTGGTCGGAGGCTTTCCGACCGACACGGTAGGTTTAAAGTCCGACCGCCGTATAATGAGGGCGGCGGTCAGAATCTAAACCGGCCGGAGAATCCGTTACGGTTCCGATGGGCTCAAGGAGCCCGTCGGTCGGTCGGAAAGACCTCATACTCCCTTGCAGACGGTGTTTCCCCTGATGAGGGGTTTGATTTGGAATGGTCAATGGTGGTTGGACTGTGAAAGTCCGCATGACATATTGGACCAATTGTCTGTAAATTTTTATTAACTCTGTAAGTTGAGTAAGTAATTCCTCGTCTGACATTATATCGAGGTCAGGATGAGGAGTGTAGCCGGCTAGAATCGGCCATGTTGTTCCTGGTCTACCTCGTGGACCGAGCCTGGTAATGTTTCTGTGATGTTTTAGGGCGCCTTTAAACCAGAGCTGATGCTCCTGGTATGTTAGTGAAATTTCAATATCCTCGAAAGGAATATATTCCTCTGGTGGTTCATCTTCTTTGTAGAAGTGAAACAGTTTTGTTACTGGATTTGATTCAGGGAATACTATCCATGAATAGAAGACCTCTGTCTGAAATGATTTGTGTGCCTCTATCACGAAAACTGCTCTACCGCCTCTTGGTGGCAGGCCGTGTTTTATAAGTTTTAGAGTGATGGCTCTTCTTAAGTTTGGATGGATGTCTATAACACCCTCCTCGGTTTCATTTAAACCTGTAAAGTTAAAAACTGCTACGACTGGGTCAGCCGCAGCTACACCGTTCCCGGTGTTATTGTCCCCGTGTATAGACATTTGTTTTTTGAAAAATGTAGAACAAGTTTCAAGGAAACAAAAAGATAAGGTGCACAATATTTTGGAACACTGTATCCTTCAACGTTGAACAAACCAAAATAGCTAATCTATATGGTTTTTTGTCCTATTTAGCTTTGGCGGATATTTGACCCTACCCACTCCAGACGTCTTATGTATGTGAGATGGGGTCTCTGGGAAAAGCACGACTGAGTAACTCAGTATCTAGCGTTAAATTACTGCCTTACCAAACGTTTGGGCGCCATGTAGTGTAGTTCCTATTTCCCTAATAGGCTCTGCGCATTGGAATAATATACCCTGTAGGCTTGACATAGGACTGAGGTCGGTATGTCCCTATCAAGTATATTAAACTTAATTATTTTGTGCTAGCTAGCTCAGAGGCCACTAGAAACTCCTTGCGAACAAGAGGGAGTAGTTTCTGGCAACCGCATAAACATGACTACTTTGTTTCCCTTTAGAATCGGAACACGTCTCAGAATCGTGGAAACAATAGATAACAGTTTCACTCAGTCAATCGTGCATGCTTAGTTTCCGCAGAGTTACACAGAAAGGAAAGACGGGCGTTTTCAATAAAAGGATTTATTGAACAGTCTTGTTTCTCCTGTAGGAGATATGTGCTGTTATGATCACAAGACAGTATGCAAGATATATAATGTACAGCGTAAGCAGTCGGAATAAATAATACTGCGCTAGCATTATCTTTTAGCATATATTCACGTACATAAATAACATGAGCTAAAAATGCAAGTACTCATATGATGCTTCTCTAAGCTAGTTCTACCCCAGTGTACCTAACCTGATCTAGGTGTAGGGCAAGGTAAGAAGTAGGCGGAGTATTCTCTAGTATGGTATACTAAGAGTATGTTAAGTTTAGTATGCCAAGAGTCCCTCTAGGTTCTAGTCAGCTCCATACCTTGAGAATGAGAGAGGTGGGAATCTCCTTCTGGATCTGGAACTCTAACACCCCGGGAAGGGAGTCGGAACACTGGAAGCTGGATTCTCTGCGAGCAGGGATGACAGCGTCTTCTCAGTGCGTCAGGCCGGGATACGGGCTCCTCTGAAGTCGAGGTCTCCTCTAACTTGCTTGGGCAAGGGAAGGTATATTTATACCTGGTAGGTGCCTTGGAATGTTAGCATTGACGTGAAGGCGGACAGAGGAAGACGTCAGGAATGAACCCTTAAGGTATAATGGTTCATACATAATAGATGAGTTCTTGGAGAAATTAATAACCTGTGCTAGGGGAACTCCCGAGAGCTTAAGGGTCTGGTTTCTAAGAACTCGTTGTGACGTTAGGGTGAATGGATGTCGGTGACCATGCCTGTATTTGGAGTGCACGGCTAATGCCTAAATAAGGACTGGGATTCTATGCCTATATAAGGGCAATGCGAATTGTGCCTATATAAGGACATGTTTCAGGAAAACCTATATACGGACACCTAAAGCGGAATACAACACCCCAATCCTTCCATGCTGTACCCCTGTTTCTGACCCTATGCTGTTCTTCCATTGTTAGCCACTCCTCTGACTGTTCGTGCACCTTCCCCTGTTCTGCAGTATTCCTGTTGGCGACTCTAGGTTACCTTCCATCCACTCCGACTACCCCATATATGTATATATGTATATGTATTTATATGGTGTTTCTATAACTTAAACCTAACCAAAAGGCAGTGTAGCGCTATATATGGTCAAGGACAAGCATAAAGTCAATGAGTAATAGGAGAGGAAGCTGGGTTGTTGATAAATAATGCATTGTAATGTAGTGTTCTTTAAAAGGGTGGTTTTTCAACTCTTTCTTAATTTGGAGCAATCAATCAATCAATCAATCATGTCACTTATAAAGCGCACTACATACCCGCGAGGGTCTCAAGGCGCAGTGTTAGGGCGGTCCTGGTGGCTATAGGGATATTGTTCCTGATATCCAGATTCTGGGTGGAAAAGGCCTTCTGTCTTGCTTTTCTACTTTACACTTCATAGCCGTAAATATGACGGTGATCTGGCTGTGGGAGTGCTGAGAACCATTAGAGAAGGTGAGCTTTTCTGCAAGATAAGTTAAGCAGGTTTGGTGTGGTCGATGTGTTGTCGGATCTTCTGTATTTTATCACCGAAGAAGAGGTTGATGGCATTGTACATTTCTGTGGAGTGAGGAATTGGTAGGTAAGTCAGGAAGCTAACGCAGTTCTTGATTGTCTTGAACACTGTTCTGCTTTTATTGGTGGCTTCATTGATGGTGTCTGTACAGTCCTATGCTTTGGCATATGTGATGAGCTGTCTGCAAGTTGTGTGGAGGGACTTCAGTATCAAGGGCTCGTCAGTTGTTCCTGTTTACTTCCATTTTATTTCTCCTATCTGCGGATGAATCGTTTATTGTCTGCAAGGTCTTTAGAGTGCCAGGGTGCTGAAGGCTTTGGCTTGCAATTGTGTTGTAATTGGGGTATTCATGTTCACGTAGCTTTTGAAACAAATTGTTGAAGTCGTTTAGAAGGTGTGATAAAGTGCCTCTTTTGTATGGCCTCCCACACTGCTAACAAGGCCCCAGTGAATGTGCTCTGATCCCTATAGCATGTTCATATTGGCTAACTCCTAATTGGCATAATTAACTTTCCTATAAGGCCTAGGCTATGGTGCCCAAAATACATGCATGGCGTGGAAAGTTAAATATCAACTATGGACCCCAGAACTACTGTGCCATCCACTATGGCCACCAGGGAAACATGACTCCAGGCCTGCACCTGCAGTCTAGCAGCTGCAGTTTGAGCCTGACCTATCCAAATAAATCCTTTTTGACAGGAGAAAACCTTGCTTTTAAATATTAATAAGTCACCCCTATGTACCACAGAAGGCAGGGTGCATGGCATATAAAAGTGGGAAATGTAGACCTTGATTCCGAGTTTGTTAGAATCAAGGTGCTATTTATCGCACCTCATAAATCCCGAGCTTTTGAGGAATAATATGGCAATATTGGTGTTTACCTCATCAAAATCCTCATGCTACAGTAAATACCGCTGTTAAATTCTGGCAGGTTTGACCTGGCAAAATTTAACGAGGGGTGAGATATTTATCACATCCAGGGATTACTGGTTGCATTAATTAATTCCCAATGCTTAATTCCGATGCCTGTGCAAACAAGAGTTTGAGTAGGGGATTTAAAACACCGAACCACTCATAACCATAGCCGTAGAAAGTGGAAACATGTCCTCACAGTGACTAACACCCAAAAACTATTTTCACTGTAGCAAGGCTGACTGGCCCATATAGAAACACTGGAAAGCAATAGTACATATTAATTCTGCTATCTCAGGTTAGGGGCAGCTAGAAAAATTAATAAAGAACTATTTTTGATATTTATGAAAAGTCCAACTTAATGTTGAAAGGGGAGTTTTAATATATATTAAGGAAGAGGGACTTTTTGAAAGTTTTCCCTGCCTGAAGCTCATGGAGGCTAATTTGCATTAGCCCTCCAAATGCCACCCAGCTAGTGAATGGCCCTGATGCGGTGTGGAACCTGCTCCCAGAGCAGAGACAATGGCTTGGGTGTGGGGAGGTGTTTTTGTTTTTCTGCCAGGAAGGTTAGTTGGACTGTGCCCAGGAAAATACTTTACTTCAAATGGGCCTCCACTGCCACAAGCAAATGTCAGATCACACCTCCACAGGTTCATTCCTTTGTCCTCATAGTCAGACAGGCAATAATTCATTGCTTTTTCCACCCCGTTCACATATAGAAAACTACTCCAAAGCAGTATGAAGTAAATTTGTCAAGGGGGTGAATCTTAAAACACCCACAATATTTACAGGATAAATGGGGTAGGAAGTTTTTCCACAGTAAACATATTTTCACTGCATGGAAAAAAGGAAAGTAGTGCAGTTTATAAATAACTTGAACAGTCAAATTCACTGTAATTGAATATTTTGCAAGCTTAGAGTGAGGCATATTCATATGATTCTGACATTTTTAGAGTTATAGGTATATATGCGTTCTAATTTTAGCGAACCCAGAAAGTTAACACATTGAGTATGTGAACCACCTTTGCACTCATCACCACCTTGCCCTATCCTTCCTAGCACCCATTTTCAATCCCTTATCTTAAAAAACTGCTGTACTGGCGGATTTCCTGCCATCATAAGTGCCTTTGGCAGCTCAAACATTTCATTGTGAACCAGGATGTGGCCTTTATGAACGCGAATGATTATTTTAGCCACCCAGCACTTAGGTGCAATAAACGTTGTGTATGGGACGAGCACAGAATGGTTGGGCGGCAGTCTTTAACACCAGTGCAATGAGGGATTCATTTTAGAATTCATTCTCTTATCCAAAGTAACACACACATGTTCTGTGATATTGTGGAGCATGTCTGATGCTTTCAGACTGGCTCCACTGGCTAAGTGCTCAGGACTGTCTGTTCCAATAAGGTTGGTGCAGATTTATTGAAAAATTTAATAAAAATACATTTTTAGAGGCATGGGCAGTGAACCAACAGGTACATTTTTATTTTGACTTCCGCCCAGAAAATCCTCGCAACATCCCTGCATAGATACAGCTTGAGTAGATGGGAGATCTACGGCCTCCTCTCAATAGTCTTTCATCGTCTGACGTGCTTTCTTTCAGAGGTGCCAGAAGACGCCCATCACTCAGAGGAGTTCTACGAGGAAGTAGCCGATGAGTTTGAATCTTGTTCTGAAGTTAGCGAAGAGGAGACAGACGACGACGAGGAGGAGGACATAGAAGAGGTGGAGGAAGAGGATGACGATGAAGCATCCTTGACCATCAGACAGACCTACAAACAGGTAAATAGTTCTGTATCTCTGACTTTGTGCTTTCCTCTCTATAATGCTGTCTTGATATCTGCACCTACTCTGTATCCTATTTCCTTATTTATTCATTAATTAAGTTGATTTGGAAAGCACCACCTCTTGACAGTGACTTCAGGACTCATTGTGGTCCAAGGTCTAGTGAGTGAATAATATGGGTGGTCAGAATCCAGCCAGATGCAAGAATTAATCCCCTGTTCAGTATTTCTTAGTCACTGCCCTTGATGACACCGACCTTCAGTTAAAGCACTGCATTACCTTTGTCTGCGCTATTCTCCTTGCCGCCTGTGTACCTTCGGCAGGGAGTCCCTCAGGGGTCTGTCCTTGGCCTCCTTCTTTTCTGTTTGAATGTCACCCGAGTTAGTACCATAATTGCTCATTTCTTTTTGTTTTTTGGCCAATTATTGTATTAGTCTCATTTCTTGTTCCTCTTTCCACTGATCCCTGCACTATTGATCTTGGAAGACCTTTTGTTCTCTCCATCTCCAGTCTAATAACACTGAAATTCTGTTCTTCCCTGCCACGGTCCCCCTCTCAGTCTACCCTTCCTCCTCTCACTTCTTTACTTCTTCACTCCTGCATGCAAGGCTGGACTGGCCATGCCAGGCATCGGGCATTTCCCCGGGAGGCTGGAAGGGTGGGAGGACGTTTTTGTTATTGGGGGGCCGGTTTTGTAGCAGTGCAGCAGTTTTAAAAACACTGCAGAGTTCCTTGCATATCCAGCAGTTCAGGCCACAATAAAAGTGCCAAGATAACTCTGGTGATTAATGTACCTGCTGGAGAGAGAAGGAGTGTTGTCTAGTGGCAGTTTTGACTCATCTAAGGTAGCGCAGAGAGTTATTAAGCGGGGGGGGTGTCCTCTATTTGAGCGTACGAGCGTCGCCCCACTGAAATATCCCCAGAGACAAAAAATAAAATGGTAATGAAGTTAATTCATTATATTTTTATTTTTCCTCACCCATCCCGAACGGAGCTTCAGGAGTGGGGCCCGGGCTGCTGCTGACTGGCAGCAGCTGAGAGAGCAGTGCACTTTCAGTTTAAAGTGTGCATGTCTTTTTGGCCAGCAGTCTTGCGACGGCCTGCCACACATGCACACTTTAAGCCTCTCTAACCAAGCTGTTTTAAGAGGGCTGGGTTAGAGGAAGCGAAAGCCTCCAGTGCTCTTCTGAGCGCTCATAGAGGCCGCTCCCACCAATCCTGGCACTGCTCTCATGCTGGTTAGAGCAGCCCCAGGATTGGCTTGGGAGTTTGTAGCTTGCCTGCCTGCTTTGAGGAGAGAAGACCATTGCGGAGGACGTCGCACTGCAGGTAAGTGCTTTTAATTTATTTTTTATTGTTTTCAATGTCCCACCCACCTCACCACCCTCAATACAGGCCAGCCGCCACTGTTAATATGCCTGCTGCGAAGAGCATGTATCATGCACATCACAGAACAGTATTTTATGTGCGTAGCTCAGTGGGTTACTGCTTTTGTCACAGAGATCCTTTTGTTATTGTGCAGTTCATAAATTACAGTCGTAATCTAGGTTAGAAAGTAATGTTTTTTACCAGCCTTTAATTACCCTAATTTTGCTAAAAAGGTTTTTTTTGGGTAGAAATAAATTCTTATTTGTAAAATCAACTCTAACTACTGTGTTATGTTCCGAATCCTGAAGTTGTGCTACCCCAGACAAAGCACTCTTAAAAAATGCATAAGATGTGAATCCTACACCTTGTAGTCCCCCCTGCCTTATGCAACATTTCTATACACTGATTTACACACATTTGATTCATTGTCTCAGTATGTGTGTGTGTGATGTAAAATGCTCCAACACCCTACACTGGTATGAGAGGCGCTGTAAAACAAATGAAATACATGTGAGAAAGGAGACATGGAGAGATGAGAGGCACTGTTGGATGGTGATAGTGAGGGAATTATTGAAGAGCCCCAATAAATATTGCCCTGTCCTGGTGCATGGTAAGGCCATCATTTACTATGCTTTAAAAACTGATGCAATTGAATATATAATGAAGAATGCAACATTTTACCCCAAATTATCTTGGGGACAGAACCCACCGACTCCCCTTTGTAGTGGTCAGGCTCGCTCATTGCGCTCGCTCGCTATGCAGCATATGGAGGCTGGTCTGACAAGATTTGCCAGGGCTGCTTTGGGCTCCCAGTCTACACGTTATCAAGACATAATATTTAATCCTCCCTGGTCTCTTACACATGAAGACACCACCTCTATAAAATATGCACAATTCATCCGTTCTTCACTTCCTGAGCTTCTCGAAATCTCAGCCTCACCCTTGTTCTCTCCCGCGACTACTGCTCCGCTGTCCTTTCAGTCTGTTCACTTTGGTCCACTTGCTTCTCATCAGTTCATCTTCTCTCATCTCTTTCCCGCCTTCTCTTTTGGTGTGCCATTCTTCTCTCCACCTGATTACCTCTACCTCCTTCCCTCCACCCCATTACCTCTCTGCGATAGTTACATTTTTGCTTTAGACAATAATGTTTCCTTTGTTTTGTCTTCAAATATTTGTCTACCTCCTTTATGACTAGTTTACCTCAGAAGTCTTTATGTTACCTCTGGCTCTTTATGTTCTTGTTACCTAAATTCCTGGGGGCTTATTTACAAGCCTCTTGCGCCATTTTTAACATGGGAAAAGTGGCTTACGGGTGGCGCAAGGGGCTTGTAAATAAGCCCCCTGGTCTCTCTACACGGCCTTGGCCACCCAGCAGCTTACAATACTCCTAACTTCCGGTCCTTTTCACTCAATGCCACTAAACCCATGAACATCCTTCTTCTGTGGGTCAAAAGTGAAGCCTTCTCTGACCTGGTGCCTCCTCCTGCTGAAGTCCCATCTGTGATTTCCTGCAGTGACATACTGAGGGTGCCGCGGGTACTGATGCAAACAAGGAAAATGAGCCCCCATCCCCGACAAATGGGTAGCCGGAGTTGGGGTGCAGCACATCCCTCACACCGTTCTGTGCCGCGTCACTGTACATCATGCATAAATGTTAGCTAAGCCCCTAAATTCTTCCCTTAACGATTCCTGCCAGCTATGCTGCCTTACCTCCTTTTTGACACATAATTTTCATGACGTCACAAAGCTCTAGAAAGTTTATAAGTTATTAGTTAAACCACCGGTATCCATGTTTTATTCTTGGCTACTATCAATAGTCGTAGTGATACCCTTGTTTTGCTTGGGGCATATCATTTAAATGAAAGAAATTCAATGTATCGTTCAATTTGAGATAACATATTGATATCCTACTATGTGTTTCTAGATTGCTGGGCTGCTGCTTTTGTTGGACATGGATTAGTAACGCATACACGAACGACTTATGAGCTTCATGTGCTTCACAATGAATCCCATTTACCAATGATTAGTTTGTAAAAGAATAAGTGCCAGGGCCCTTGTTAGGAGGCCACTGCAGTTTCCACCACTGATTGCCCCTGCCAGCGCTGCAAATGACGGTACCAACACAACTACTAACCATCACACTCCTGCAAGTGTGACAATTCAGACTATTCCAGGCCCCCAAAGCTATAAGAATGGCTTGGGTGGGAGGTATTAGTCACTTTTAAATGTAGTTTGAATAATAAACAGCTGTTCTTGTGCTGAACACTAAAATAGACAAATAGCGCCACCATGTAGCAGACTGTTATAAGTTCAGGTGTTGACAATTAAGTACCGGTGCCCAGCAACGGAAACCACTGGCTCAAATTAAGCGCTGCTTACATCCCCAAACAATTGGGAACACCTATTTAAACAATATTTCCCCATTATGGAGTAGGCCTAGGTTGATGCAATCTAACATACTTCCTCGTTTAGGCCAGGACAGTAAGCTGGCAGAGCAGTAAAAAAGTGCTGGGATTGTTTGCCCATGATGAAAGTCTGCTTGGCTACATTTCAACAATGGCAGTAATTACTATGACACGTCATAGTACTCACCAGCAGCGTTCTAGTACACCACAGCTACAAGTCTGGTTTAAAACTACACAGAAAAGAGTTTGAATAAACTAGTGGTACATTTATCTTGAAATTCATGTAATTTGCTCTTGTGTAATTAGGTGAAATTTCAGCAAAATTTATGTGAAATTACGCATAATTATGTAAATGAAAATGCTTCCTTTTGTGCAATATTCTAGCACGAAATGCGTCTTTAAGTAAATTTTTGATGCCAAACCACATTTTGCACAAAAATAACTGCAAAAAACACAAAAACGCCAAGAACAAAAGCCACTCGTGTTCTGTTGTTTTCTGTATATTTGCAGTAATTTTTTTTACCAGGAATGACAGGTTTGTAGGGCGTGTAATTATGTGAAGTGGTATAATGGCATGATTTCGGGAATTTTCTGTAAAAAGCACATTGCAAAATTCCCAAAATCACGCAAATCACACCAATGTAAAGTACATTTTGCAAGGCCTAAAAAACAACCTAAAAGCCTCCTTTCGAAGACACAAGCTGTCTGTCTCTCTTAATTCATTGGGCTGTTTTTGTTTTCAAAATTCAGAGTTTTTTATATAGCACAAACTTGACCCGAAGGTATCAGGTATCAGAGCGCTTTACACAAGCACCAGGTGCTTTACATAGGGACACATTCCTTATTTTTTTTTTTGGTTAGGAACGGGGAGATTAAGTGATTTGCCCAGAATCACAGGATGTTGAGCGTCGTTGCCGCGACTCAAACCCCGGTTCCCCAGATTTGAGGTCAACCGTCCTAGCCGTTAGGCCACATCCTCTGTTGTGCTATCTGTCCGTCACCTATGCCACTTGCACTGCAGAAGATACCAGAACAGTAGAGGCTGCTACCGGACCTGGCGAGGGGGGGTGGATGGGCCTCGGGGGGACCGGGAACGGGAACAAAAGAAGAAAAGACATTTTTTTAAAAACCACTTGCCTTGCTACGGCCGGCCGCGTCTCTTCTCCGTCCTCTTCTTCCTGGCTCTGGTCGGCAGCAGGAAGCTGGCAGGCTCCCCCTCCGCTCTCAGACGGGACTGGGAGGCTTTGCATGTTCCTCACCAGGCTGTGCAATGCAGGCTGGCCAGGAACATGCAAAGTGTGCATGACTGCTTGGGCGGGCCGAGAGGGCCGGCCAAGCAGTTGTGTGCACTTCAGGAGTGCAAACCACTCCTCTCTCTGCTATGCCCAGCCCCACCCACCGAAAGCCACTGGCTCTGATAGGAAAACTAAAATGATAATAACGATATGTTATAATCATTTTAGTTTCCCTATTGAGCAGTGGGGCAAAGCTCCTCCGCCTTAGTGGAGGAGCCGCCACTGTACCAGAACATTGCAGAAGAGACTAGAATAATGGAACTTTGCGGTCATGAAGCTCTAGAATGTAAAGTGAGTAGCCTGCCCGCTCCTGAACTGGCAGTTTGTATGCTGTGGCTGAGGTGTATGGAATAAACCTAAGGCTTCTCTTCACTCTCTGGCCTGCTTACTGCATAATCCTTTTATCTTGCATTCAACAGCTGTTCATTGAGCGGGTCTTCCAGGTCCATTCCAGTGCTCATGTAACACGTAGTGATCTCATTCTCGCTAATCTCCTGATCTATTGTAGACATTCGTTTAGCGTCATTGAGGTGGATGTTGTTGTGTAGATTCAGGGTTGTTAGTGCAATTAGAACGTTCAGTGTTAGAATTCCTTTGTGGTGTTGGCATGAGAGGTTCAGTCAGTGGCAGGCTTTGGTGGTCCATCTCCTCTACAGGACCTGTTTTTGGTTTTGCAGAATAAATCCAACTTCAAATAAACAGACAAGGATGGGAATAATATTAACCTCTCTGTAAAATTGAAATGATGTTCACATCACTTGTCAGCATTTGAACCATTAATCTGACATTTCAGTTATTCATCTTACACTCTGTTTTATGATATGAGACACGCCCCCTTGAAGAGTTCTAATCACTGCCTCTTTTGTGCTCGCTTGGACCTTTGATAAAGACTCTGCGCTCAGGAGGTTGATCGTGCTGTACAGTGCTTAATTTGAGCTGGTAGTTTCTGGTGCTCTGCACAGGAGTTTATTGTCAACTTATGACAGTTGTCACATGGTGGCGCTGTTTGTGTAATTTAGGGATGAGCAGAACAACTGTTGTTTATTAATTCAATATACATAAAAACAACTAATGCCTGCCACCCAAGCCATTTTTATAGCTTTGGGGGCCTCAAACAGTCTGAATACTTTAGCAGTGAGATGGTTAGTAGTTGTACTAAATAAATAAATATGTACTATTTTGATAATTTTCTTAAATTAAATTGTATTTATATATTTAACTATTTAAAAAAAAAAAAAATAATAATCTAAGGTAACAATTTCCTATAGGGTTTTATTTTAAGTCCCTACCTCCATTATTTTCTATCAGAGAGTGTTGCAGTGCTAGTGGTTGACCATGTGTAGTGCTGGGCTTACTTAAAAACTGTGAGTTACTACAAGAATGCAGTTTGTGAGTACCGAAAAATAGTAAACGTACTCAAAAATGTAAACTTACTCAAAAATGTAAACATTTGTACATGACAAAGAGCATGCCCCTGCTCCTTCTGATCTATAGTGATTTAGTCTTTATTTTTCACTTACAATGGCTCAACTTTTTATTGTAAATATACCTGCATGTCTTTCCTCTCCCACCCCACCTCCCCCCAGGTGGCATATATATTCCTGTTGCTGTGCATAATGTTCTGCTGCCCTCCAGAGCTAGGTTCACTCTTCGTAAGTGCCCCAATAAAAATTAATAAAAGATAAAGAAAGTGTGGTCATAGATATTATGTGTTCCTTCTGACTTAAAGTACCTCCTCTTTAGGACAGAAGTGTGGAGATATTCTGGTAATGGGAGGAGCTTTAGTTTACATCCGGCATGCCACTCCTTCCCGTTGAACTCAAAAACACAGCAGCTGTGGAATGAGGTATGCTAGAAATTTAGTACCACAGCATGTCTTAACGTGATCCCTTTAAAATAGAGCTAGTAAGGGTAAAAGTATATTTGGCAAACTTAAATAAAAACAAGACTTGAGAATTTAAAGATTCATATGTTATTCCTAAGTAGTCCATATCAATAACCAGGGGCCGTATCACAGATGCAGCGCATTTTCCTTATTTGCCCCGGGTGAACCATTTTATAAAGGTGCGCCTGGCGCAAACAAGGGAAATGCGCTGTATTAGGATGAATGCACTGCCCCCAGGGCAGCTGCGTACTCGCGCTGCCCTGGGGACAGCACATTCATGTGAAAAACGGAGCGGCTGCTTTGAATCCCTTGAAGCCCCTCTGTGTTTCACAGTGCAGGTGGGACCTCGCCTGCACTTTGAAGGGGCCAGTAACTGACTGCACCAGCCTGCAAGGGGATGTCGGGGGGCTCCATGGGATCCCTTTTCCCCCCTCCAGAGGTCTGCCAGCGGGGGCGCACTCACAGTGCGCCTCCTGATAGCTTCTTTGCCTCTGTGCCCGCCTCTATAATATGGCGCAGGCGTAGAGGCAAAGGGATTCCCTCGTTTGCATGGGGCACCACCTCCATACAAATGAGGGAACGCCCTCTGATGATCGCACTGGCACTTTATGTCCACCCGCGCTATCGGTATTGCAGAAGGGGACGCACAAGTGTCTGCGGCCCCTTCTGTAATACCAAAGTGCCCCGGGGGCGTGGAAACTGGGCTCAAACGCCCGTTGCGCCCCCAGGGCACTTCCGTAATATAGCCCCAGGACTAAAAGGATCTTGTTGCTTCTAAAAGTTATGCTCGTAGTACAATTAAACTAGTGAGTTATTTCTCTTACTAATTTCTTGTTTGAGCTGCTACTTATGATGAACAGAACAAGATGCAACTTTAATGCAAAGTAAAAATATGAATTCCCCATGGCAACAACTAGAAGCAACAAAACCAAAGGATAATTAAGGCGCTGCGTTTCCCCCTCTCTCTCGGAAGTTAGTGCTGCAGGCATTTTGGGACTAATTGACATTAAAACTGCTGATGCCTGAGAACAGATTTGTAAAAGAGGATAAATAAATGAGTGGGTTTTAATGGGACTTTACTGATATTTTCTATCCTTTTTAGGGTTTTTCTTTTTACTGGAGTTACTTTCTAAAATGTATTGGTCTCAGAACCACGAGGAACCGTGAAATAAGGGAATAAAAAGAAACCTGTAAATTTGGGAGATATGTGCTCCTTACATGTATGATAATAGACTGTGTAGCATAATGATGTGATGTATGCATTCGTTTTTACTCTCTTCCTTATGCTTTCAGGACAGCGACGTTGAGGCGATGGTCATGTATATGGAGAGTGTTCTCGGTTCCACATGTCTTGGTAAGTGGCATTCACATCACAATCCACTCACTTATACTCACCTCTACAACATTATCAATTGCTTGACTTGCACAATATTGAAAATGGGAATGACATCCTGGTGAGAGACACTTAAGTAATTACGTATGCACGTGCAGGTACAGAATAAGAGCTAGAGTGCAAGATTACACATATTTTCTCAGACTGCCTACATCCACCTTAAGATACATCAACATTCTGTCACAGAACAACATTTTGAGATATGCGGACCTTAAGCATTCTGTCGACGGAAGCCGAATAGGCTCCCTCGACAGAATACTTCTTCCGACAGCAAGACGGAGTAGATGCTGTCAGAAGAAGGAAATTACACCATGCGCCCTGTTTAGGGTGAATGGTGTAATGTCCTTTTTTGCTGTCCATCAATGCCAGTGAGAAAATGGGGCGAGGGACAGGAAAGAAAATAATGACCCCACCCACACACACCCTGGAAGAAGCGTCCCAGAGCATAGGGGTCATTCATTTTTTGCTTTTTAAAAAGAAACTCCCTCTTTGAGAGTTTGTTTCAAATCCAACAGCGACTGTCCACCAAACCTTTTGTACATTGAAAGAAAACACTATGGTGCAGTTCCTTTCAATGTACAGAGGTGATCACTGGGCCAGCGGTCAACTCTAGATTTAGGGAATAGTAGGCAGGTTATGTCCTCCGCCACCCTGACTGACTGTACTTCATCGGTCAAACCATAAATTGGGCCCTAAGTTCCGGTTGGCCACAGGGCTGCAAAGTGTCCTATTTTATTGAAGGGGATTGTGCTATGTATATCCCTCCTAAACCAAAAAGACTATGCCATCCATCAATATGCTCACAACACCTAATTATATCTTAAAATATTGTTGACTAATAAGATCCATAAACTGATATCTTGTCTGAACCTCATTCAAACCCACATGTCTAAATGTTATCTGACATTCAATGCAACAAAGTCTTAGTGGCTGCCTTCTAAGTCTGCCAAATAAAGATCAAGCGGGTGGAAACTTGTGGGGACCTCTCTGTTGTAGTGGAATTTCTCCCTCTGTTTTATGGTTGCTGAAATGCTTTGCTTTACTGGTCACTCTCAATTGCAAAACTAGAAATGGGATATCTTAATATGAGGTATCGTTATGATAGGTTAAAACTTCTATACTTTCTCCACAGGCTGATTGAATAAATATCAGTGGTGAACAAGTGTCCCAACAGAGAATCCAAATATCCTTTCGGAAGCCTGTGTCTTCTTATTGTGAAAAGCATTTCCACCACTGCTGGTGATCTTTGGCCATCTGGTAGGGCATATGTAGAAGGCACACAGTGACCTTATCTTTCTGCCTCTGTATCCTGGTTGGGCTCAATGCCTTCATTGACAGTGAGGAGCCAGCCTCCAAGAGGTATCAAACACCTTGAGTGTTTTTTTGTGGTATGAGGATTGACACACGGTTGAGTTCCTCTTCATGAGGGATCTTTGCCATCTTCGCAGGAAGTAGATATTGCCAGTGGCGTTTTCCTGACCTGAACACAGTTCTCGCAGGCTTTTGCAGACACCACATTAAGTTGAAAGTAGCTGTTGGGGACATTGGGTAACAGAGAATGGTTAAGGGGTACCCTACAACAGGATCATTGTCTCTTTAAAATTAAATTCACTGTTGTACCTACTCACCTCATATAAGGCTTGGAGAGAAGAAAAAGAAAATATTCCTCTTTCGAGTGAAAATATACAAGGGGATTGTCCTGACTTCTGCTGGAGTCTCGCTGTACTAAGAACTGCTGACAGGACTAGGGACTAGGACCGTAGCCCTCTGATTAGACTCCAAACCCCAATGGAGTATTTGCTTCCCTAAACCTGGGAATGGTTGGTAGATAAAGGGTCCTTGTGAGAAAATGCTTCCTTTTTGATGAATTTTGCTGTTGCAAACTAGGACACTGCTGTCCAGTCCCCATTGTATGTGTCCTGATCTGTAAACACGTAAAGATTGGCTAATCCCTGATAAGCGGATTGTAGTTTAGTTCCTATTTCCCTAATAGGATCTGCGCATTGGAATAATATAACCTATAGGTTTGACATAGGACTAAGGTCGGTATGTCCCTATCGAGTATATTAAACTTAATTACTTGTGCCAACTAGCTCAGAGGCCACTAGAAACTCCTTGAGAACAAGAAGGGAGTAGTTTCTGGCAACCGAAAAACATGACAACTTTGTTTCCCTTTAGAAGCGGAACACGTCTCAGAATCGTGGAAACAATAGATAACAGTTTCACTCAGTCAATCGTGCATGCTTAGTTTCTACAGAGTTACACAGAAAGGAAAGACGGGCGTTTCAATAAAAAGGGTTTTATTGAACAGTCTTGTTTCTCGTGTAAGAGATATGTGCTGTTATGATCACAAGACAGTATGCAAGATAAATAATGTACAGCGTAAGCAGTAGAAATAAATAATACTGCGCTAGCATTATCTTTTAGCATATATTCACGTACATAAATAACATGAGCTAAGAATGCGAGTACTCATACGATGCGTCCCTAAGCTAGTTCTACCCCCAATGTGCCTAACCTAGTCTAGGTGTAGGGAAAGGTAGAAGTAGGTGGAGTATTCTCTAGTCTGGTATACTAAGAGTATGTTAAGTATAGTATGCCAAGAGTCCCACTAGGATCTAGTCAGCTCCATACCTTGAGAACGAGAGAGGTGGGAATCTCCTGCCAGATCTGGAACTCTAACACCCCGCGAAGGGAGTCAGAACACTGGAAGCTGGATTTGTCTGCGTGCAGGAATGACAGCGTCTTCTCAGTGCGTCAGGCCGGGATACGGGCTCCTCTGAAGTCGAGGTCTCCTCTAACTTGCTTTGGCAAGGGAAGGTATATTTATACCTGGTAGGTGTCTTGGAATGTTAGCATTGACGTGAAGTCGGACAGAGGAAGACGTCAAGAATGAACCCTTAAGGTATAACGGTTCATACATAATAGATGAGTTCTTGGAGAAATCAATAGTCCTGTGCTAGGGAACTCCCGAAGCTTAAGGGTCTGGTTTCTAAGAACTCGTTGTGACGTTAGGGTGGACGGATGTCGGTGACCATGCCTGTATTTGGAGTGCACGGCTAATGCCTAAATAAGGACTGGGATTCTATGCCTATATAAGGGCAAGGCGGATTGTGCCTATATAAGGACATGATTCAGGAAAACCTACATAAGGACCCCTAAAGCAAGATACAACACCCACTCCATCTTCGATTGAACGATAATACTAAATGCTAAACATCTTAAATGCTAAACATAAAATTGAGTACCACATATTGCTAAACACATTTTTAAAAGCATTTTAAAAGAAGCTCAAAACTGTTGAAATGCAATAAGTACTGTACATATAAAGCATTGTTTTCATTCTAAGCATATAACGGAAGTAAAATGCAACTTGAATGAAACAGAAATATATACATATGACGAAATGGTCTATAAGTTCTCAAAATCAAAACCATTGCATATCATAGAATTAAATGTAATGTTAGACAAGTAAGGTGACATTGTGTCCCTGGAAGTATGCAAAGAAGTCCGTTTTATAAGACTAGTTCTACTGTAAGCAGATTGTTCATTTGCCATGTCATTTCAAAAAATTTTAAAGTTCAATTCTGGGAAAAGTTCCAAGTTTGAAAAATATGAAGGCCAAATGTCATTGTTGCCCTGGTACACTGTGAGCCGAATCAAAGTCAGTGTATGGGTCTGGCGTAAACATTAGATCAGTGTTTCCCAAACTGTGGTCCGCGGACCCCCAGGGGTCCGTGACACATTCCCAGGGGGTCCCCAGGAGTCAGTTTTAAAAGCACTGCAAAGTTCCTTGTCTAATTAGCAGTTTCCGAGCAACAATAAAAGTGTCAAAATAACGCCAGTGATTAATGCACCTGCTGGAGAGATGAGAGTTTTGTCCAGTTGCAGCTTTGAGTAATCTAACGTAGCACAGAGGGTTAATATGCCTACTGCAAAGAACGTGTACCATGCATTTTATAAAACAGTGTTTTATGTGCATTGGTCAGTGGGTTGCTGCTTTTGTCACAGAGATTTTTTGTTACTCTGCAGTTCATAAGTGACAATCGTAATCTAGCACAGTGACCTATAAACTGTCATCAAAGAGCTGCTTGCAAACTGCATGGTACAAGTTAGTAACTTATGTTTTTTCCCAGTCTTTCATTATCCTGATGCTGCTAAAAAGGTTTATTTTTGCAGAAATACATTTTTATTTTTTAAAGTCAATGCTAACCACTGGCTGATGTTCTGAATCCCAAGTTTGCGCTTCTCCGGATCAAGCACTCTTTAAAAATGCCTACCAGTATGAATGACATGTGAATCCTACACATTGTAGTACCCTTTGCCTTATGTAACATTTTCTATACACTGATTTACACGTATGATTCATTGTCGCTATATGTGTGTGATGTAAAGTGCTCTGACATCCTACAATGGTATGAGAGATACTATAAAACAAATGAAATACATGTGACAGAGAGGCTATGGAGAGATGAGAGGCACTGTTGAAGGGTGATAATAAGGGAATCATTGAAGAACCGCAACAAGGATTGTCGTATCCTGGTGCATAGTAAGGTCTTCATTTACTATTCGTTAAAAGCCAATACAATTTAATATATAATGATAAATGTGTTTTAGACTGCACCAATGTTTCCTAAATTTCTTGGGGGGAGAGCCTCCCAAAGTCCCCTTTGTAGTGGTCAGACTCACACACTGCACTTGGTGTGCACCGTATGGCGACTGGTCTGAAAACATTTGCCAGGGCTGCTTTGGGTTTCCAGTCTGGCCCTAGCAGGAGCCTCAGTACTGCGAAATAAAACCAACCATTTAAAAGTTAGTCACGGAGATGCAGCACCAACTTTCCCATTAAAATGTTTTGTTTTTTGCAAATTCTTTGAATATAAAATACTAAGGGGGATATTTACAACAGAAGTGGCGGAGCGTGTCGTTAGCCTCCTTGGCTTAACGACACGCTCCGCCACTCGGAAACACAGGGCTGCACCATATTTACAAGAATATGGTGCAGCCCTGCGTTTCCCCTGTGCTGGCGCTACACTTAGCAGTGTAGCGCCATCGGGCACCCTTGCACCATAGTGCAAGGGTGTGTGCATGCAGTGGAAGATTGTTTATGTGCAGGAAGGTCCCCTTCAATATTGAAATTCCATTTTGTCACTTCTATGTGTGCTGCTTAATGCAGCACACATGGAAGTTACAAAATGGCATTTTAAAAAGATTGTTTATGTGCAGGAAGGGTCACCTTCCTGAACATAAACAATCCAAGCGTTTGCTTTTTCCATGTGTGCTGCACAAAGCAGCACACATTGAAAAAGCAAAAACGAGGAGAAATAAAGGCTTTCTCCTCATTTTGCCAAGTTAAGACCTGGTTTTAACTGGCTTACATTTTGGCGCTACCTCCTATTTACGCTGCCCTTGTAAATAGGGGGCAGCGTCAAAATCAATGGGTGTTGCGGTGGAACGCCCACCGCAACACCCACTGCCCACCCCTTTCACGCTAGGCATTGTGTGACAGGGGGCCTTATTTACAAGGCAGCGTTAAGCCATGTTAAGTGGCTTAACGCTGCCTTGTAAATAAGGCGAAGCCTCTATCGCCACGGGATCGTTGCAAAAAGTGACGTTCCCATACCGATAGGGGCTTCTAAATATGCCCCTAAAATCCTTAGTAATTCGAGTATTTGTTTTGTGTGCACGTGTGTTTATTTTTTCTGAATTACTGTTTTAATGTTTGAAATTTAAATCATACAAATTGCTTGGGGGTCCTCGGCTTCCAGTGGTGACTCAATGGGGGTCCTCAGGAGTCAAAAGTTTGGGAACCACTGCATTAGATCATCTATTTCCGTAGCCAAAATATCGTCCACCGAAGTTGGTGACATTTGGAACACCTCGTTCAGAAGGTTAATTACACAGAGATGAGAAACATCGCCTTCAGCAGAAGATGCAATGTTCGCGTCCGTTGTTACCTGTGTGCCCGTTGATCCATCTCGTACCTCAGCAGCAGCCGGAAGCGTCTGTGAGATCTCAATGAATGCCGCCATCAGGATTGGAAGCCTCTGGGGACAACACATAGCATGGGCCGTTATCGGGTCCAGCAGAGTATCGATATCCGTTGGCACGACTGATGGGAGTGTTAGACAGGTGTCTAGCACGCATTCTTCACCGCAAAACAGGCAGCGTAGAACAGGTAAGATGCATTCTTGCCAGATTGGTCTGAATGACAGGAACCACGTTGTATTAAGTTCCCTTAGATGAGGCATGCCCAAAAGCTGTACTATTCGCTCACGGCATTTCCGTTCAAGTAGGGCTCTCTCCACATCTCTCGGAGTGATGTTGGCGAAGAGGCTTGCCATAGCGTAGTAGGAGAAATAGAAACAGAATTCCTGCAACAAGTGCTAGAATTAACGGCACACCACCAAACACCGAATGTGCGAAGTTTGGGATGATTCCGAGGACAGCCTGGAAAGGTGCTAATAGTCCGGAACAGATGGTCTTAAATACATGTACAATTCCGCTTGTATCAGACATGTTAAAGATATGTCCTATCATTTCTACGAAATGTATAGGGCAGTTTGTACGAATTAAAGCTTGTATCTCAGCCGAAGTCCTTGCAACTTGTAGATCATAGGTTTCTTTGGCCGAGGTCAAAGGCACTGATTGTTGTATAAGCATGGCTTTCATTCTGCTTAAAGTATCAAATCGTATAAAAGAGACATTCAACGAAGGCCACAAAGGCGACTCCCTGACTGTCTCTATTGGGGCAAACAATACTTGCATACAGCAAGTGACCCTGGAGTTGACCGTTACTAGATATGGGATGCCTGGCAACATGCCACAGCAACTCTGATAATTCAACATGAGGTAACTCCCATTAGAAAGTTGGCCAAACGTTGGATTAAACACAGCAGCTGGTGTACCCAGCTGGTGGCAGGACAAGTTTGCCACAGAACCATTACAAGCCATGTGTGAAGATATGTCCTGACACTTTCACAGTGTGTACCGCTCAGAAACACTTCACGATCCCCACTCCAACATCTATAGGTGTAAGGTAAATTCCAAGATGTCTTAATGTATTCTTTACCCAACCTTTCATATTTGCCTGCTTGCATCTGTTTAAGGCAATACTGAAACTGGAAAGTAGTCACAGGTGGACTAATTTTGCCATGAATAAGCCATTCTGTAGCTGGTTTTTCTGCCACTGTGAATGGTAATTTTTCAAGTTTTTCAATGCTCAGTACTGTATACTTTGCTCCCCTTTGTGCCAGTTCGATCTGTTTATCAGTTAGATCAGTGTTTCCCAAACTGTGGTCCGCGGACCCCCAGGGGTCCGTGACACATTCCCAGGGGGTCCCCAGGAGGCAGTTTTAAAAGCACTGCAAAGTTCCTTGTCTAATTAGCAGTTTTCGAGCAACAATAAAAGTGTCAAAATAACGCCAGTGATTAATGCACCTGCTGGAGAGATGAGAGTTTTGTCCAGTTGCAGCTTTGAGTAATCTAACGTAGCACAGAGGGTTAATATGCCTACTGCAAAGAACGTGTACCATGCATTTTATAAAACAGTGGGGCATATTAGCAAGACCCACGTTAAAATTATCGCCGTTTTAGCGGCAGGAAACTGCCGCTAAAACGGCGATAATGGGCTTGCTAATATGCGTTATGGAATTCCAATAGAAGCCCAGGTTAGATGTCCTGCACATCTAACATGGGCTTCTATTGAAATTCTATAACGCATATTAGCAAGCCCATTATCGCCGTTTTAGCGGCAGTTTCCTGCCGCTAAAACGGCGATACTTTTAACGTGGGTCTTGCTAATATGCCCCAGTGTTTTATGTGCATTGGTCAGTGGGTTGCTGCTTTTGTCACAGAGATTTTTTTGTTACTCTGCAGTTCATAAGTGACAATCGTAATCTAGCACAGTGACCTATAAACTGTCATCAAAGAGCTGCTTGCAAACTGCATGGTACAAGTTAGTAACTTATGTTTTTTCCCAGTCTTTCATTATCCTGATGCTGCTAAAAAGGTTTATTTTTGCAGAAATACATTTTTATTTTTTAAAGTCAATGCTAACCACTGGCTGATGTTCTGAATCCCAAGTTTGCGCTTCTCCGGATCAAGCACTCTTTAAAAATGCCTACCAGTATGAATGACATGTGAATCCTACACATTGTAGTACCCTTTGCCTTATGTAACATTTTCTATACACTGATTTACACGTATGATTCATTGTCGCTATATGTGTGTGATGTAAAGTGCTCTGACATCCTACAATGGTATGAGAGATACTATAAAACAAATGAAATACATGTGACAGAGAGGCTATGGAGAGATGAGAGGCACTGTTGAAGGGTGATAATAAGGGAATCATTGAAGAACCGCAACAAGGATTGTCGTATCTTCATTTACTATTCGTTAAAAGCCAATACAATTTAATATATAATGATAAATGTGTTTTAGACTGCACCAATGTTTCCTAAATTTCTTGGGGGAGAGCCTCCCAAAGCCCCCTTTGTAGTGGTCAGACTCACACACTGCACTTGGTGTGCACCGTATGGCGACTGGTCTGAAAACATTTGCCAGGGCTGCTTTGGGTTTCCAGTCTGGCCCTAGCAGGAGCCTCAGTACTGCGAAATAAAACCAACCATTTAAAAGTTAGTCACGGAGATGCAGCACCAACTTTCCCATTAAAATGTTTTGTTTTTTGCAAATTCTTTGAATATAAAATACTAAGGGGGATATTTACAACAGAAGTGGCGGAGCGTGTCGTTAGCCTCCTTGGCTTAACGACACGCTCCGCCACTTCGGAAACACAGGGCTGCACCATATTTACAAGAATATGGTGCAGCCCTGCGTTTTCTCCTGTGCTGGCGCTACACTTAGCAGTGTAGCGCCAACGGGGCACCCTTGCACCATAGTGCAAGGGTGTGTGCATGCAGTGGAAGATTGTTTATGTGCAGGAAGGTCCCCTTCAATATTGAAATTCCATTTTGTCACTTCTATGTGTGCTGCTTAATGCAGCACACATGGAAGTTACAAAATGGCATTTTTTAAAAAGATTGTTTATGTGCAGGAAGGGTCACCTTCCTGAACATAAACAATCCAAGGCGTTTTGCTTTTTCCATGTGTGCTGCACAAAGCAGCACACATTGAAAAAGCAAAAACGAGGAGAAATAAAGGCTTTCTCCTCATTTTGCCAAGTTAAGACCTGGTTTTAACTGGCTTACATTTTGGCGCTACCTCCTATTTACGCTGCCCTTGTAAATAGGGGCAGCGTCAAAATCAATGGGTGTTGCGGTGGAACGCCCACCGCAACACCCACTGCCCACCCCTTTCACGCTAGGCATTGTGTGACAGGGGCCTTATTTACAAGGCAGCGTTAAGCCATGTTAAGTGGCTTAACGCTGCCTTGTAAATAAGGCGAAGCCTCTATCGCCACGGGAACGTTGCAAAAGTGACGTTCCCATACCGATAGGGGCTTCTAAATATGCCCCTAAAATCCTTAGTAATTCGAGTATTTGTTTTGTGTGCACGTGTGTTTATTTTTTCTGAATTACTGTTTTAATGTTTGAAATTTAAATCATACAAATTGCTTGGGGGTCCTCGGCTTCCAGTGGTGACTCAATGGGGGTCCTCAGGAGTCAAAAGTTTGGGAACCACTGAGTTAGATTGTATTCTGCAAACAGAGCCGTCGTGTTGATAAAATGCCAAGGCACATAGCCCGCACGCAAAGATTGCAGCGTCCAGCTTAATAACATAATAGAACGTAACTGAGATTGGCCTTGATGTAACATGGCTAAATCTTGTTCCAGTATGTCGATAGCAGAGGATACAATACTGTCCAATGAATAAATTCTGGAGGACAAAGTTGTTAACCCATTGTCGACCACAGAGAGAGTTTTCTCTAAGTTAATACGATCAAGTTCACGTATTAGTTCTGCGGCCTCCATCTGTGACACCTTCCATGCTTCATTATAAGCAGCATAGATGCCGGCATATATGAAACGTTTTTGACGCGGTTTTCTTGGTCCAAGCAAGAATTCCCTAAGGTCTGCGTCTTCTTTAAGTAAAGATAAATGTTGTTTCACATCCTTAAGTGTAGATTTTTGCAGCCAATCGAGGCATAATTTTCCTACACTGTATGTTGTTACTACCCCCGGATGCTGTCTTTGGACTTATCGTGGGTCTGGCCTGTGAATAGTAAACCCCTGTGTTTTATTCAGGAATCTCTCTTGACAGTTGTTTGTGTCTGTGGGCCAGATCAACCATTTTCTCCAATCAGGATTTGTTCTGTTGAGTTGTAGTATGGTGTCAACTGTAACCACTGCCTGTGTATTGTTATCACTTGCAGGTGTTGGTACAGAAGGTGTTTTCATGTCTTTGATCTTGGCTAACCCAAGGCAAGACGTTTGTTGGACAGTGTCATTCAAAAACATTATTTGTTGAGGGACGATACAGCTTCTATCCCCTGTACTTGCCAATATTTAGTACCCCAGACAGATTTTGTGTCTATTGTGTCTTTCCATAAGTCGAAACCCTGTCTCGACAGTTGGGCAATAAATGCTGCAGCGTAACTCTGTTTTGTATTTGTTAACATAATTTTCAGTCCTGTTTTGTTTACATTTTTATAGTAAAATGTTTCTGGATCAGATGTATTGTATCCTGAAAAATATGGAAACTTTTTAGCAAATGTTCTTGAACTACCTTTTGGTGGTGTAGGACAATGCTCCCATTGGTTAAACATAAACACATTTCTAGGTGTTGCAGATTTATGCAAAAAATTATGACCATAGTGGTTATAGCAATACAGCTGTTCATAGTCTGATGAACCCTCTAAATATTCATTATTAGAAAATGCAGCAGATTTTTCTAGGTCAAACATCATGTTGTTTACAGTTTCAAAGTCCCAATCATCAGAGTAGGTACTGGATGAAACAAAATCACTTAGTGAAATCTTAAATAAATGTGGAATGTTCAAATGTTCCGTCGGGCCAAAGATATCGAAATCTGTTTTGTCCCACACTATGCCATCCTGTATAGGAACGGCTGTGATGTTCACTGCAGACAAGTCTCTTGTTTCACGATGGGATGATTTGTGAGGTTTTAAAAGTAAGTTCACTTCTTTTCTTTCAGTGTTCACATGGATATATCTGCCATTTATAAGCACGCTCATAGTCATTGCCAAAGCTAGCCAAAGCAGGAAGAAAAATATTCCAGAAATAACCCAAAGTTCAATCCATGCTGAAACCAGATAAGTCTTTTTCCAAAAATGTAAAAAGTCTTGTACTTGCTGATTAAAGGTTTTTGATGCTGGCAACGTCTTGGGCTCACTCAGATCCTCAGAAAACGTATCAAAGTTAATGAAATAGCCAGAAGCAGTACTGTCAATTGTTGGAATTGCATCAGGATTTGTAGAAATCGCTGGAACCAGTTGATCACTTGTTACATTGGTGTAGACAGGTGTATTTGGACGAACTGTTACTTGTGTTTCAAGAGGGATGAGTTCCATTGCATTGTTGCTCAGTCCTTCATCTGTTACTGCTGAATTCTCGATGGTTATCAGTCTTTCAGTCTGAACCTCTTGGATAGTAGCGAGAGGAGTGTGTCTGCTACTAGGTCGGAGTCCACGAGGTCTACTATTTAGTATTGGCCACATACTGTGGTTTGATGAGGTCGATGGACACAAATCTTTTCTCCTTTCTTCCAGCAAGGGGCGGCAGAAGTACTGTTCTTGTTCCGTGTACGGCTAGGACAGGTACTGGTTGTCTGTAAGAAGGTCCAAATTCCTTCTTGTCCGCAATTTTCTCTCTGACTAGATCCCCAACTTTTGGAATCCAGACAGGCCTTGCTGGGACCGCCGGTTTTTCCCCAGTGGTGGTTGGCTGCAGGAATACGTTGCTTTGTTTCGATCTTAGTTCATTTAGATCCTGTAAAACAGCCAAACGATCTTTGATATCAAAGGGTTTATTTTCCACCACTGTGCCACTACTTTCTAGATCTGGCACCCACATTCTTGTCCCAAATAGGACCTCATATGGAGTGACCCCCCCTAGAGAACTTCTTGGCAAATTATTTAGTGAGCGTTGGACCCCATAAAGATGTTTGACCCACCCATCACCCGAACCTAATACCCTAGCTGTTATAGACTGCTTTATGTCCTGGTTTTTCCTTTCCACAACAGAATTTCCCTCAGGATGAAACGGAGAGGAGTACCGCAATGCAACGCCCAGATTGGCCATGGCTTCTTTGTAAGCTCGAGAGCTAAACGCAGGGCCCTGGTCAGAATGTAGCGTGCCTATTGCGTATGTGCCGATAAAGACTCGCAAATCTTTTATAACAGTTCGAGCGTCAGCCGAGCGCTGAGGCCATATCCAGAGGAACTTTGATTTAGTATTTGTGGGACTGCAGTCGTCCACAAGGACGCCTGTGCATAGATAGTCTAATGCTGTCTAACAATGGTGTCTGTCCCTGGCAGGCTACTTCGTAGCATGGTGTCTGGTGGCGTTCTGCATCTCGCTGTACCTTACAGTCTATGCAGTCATTGATGAAGATGTGAATATGTGTATTCATTCCAGGCCACCAGTACATCTCTTTTAATGTCAATATTGTTTTAGAGATCCCTTGATGTGACAGACCCTCCCCCAGATGTGCTTCATAAATCAAAGCTGCTCTACGTTCCATGTTTGGAATTACCCTATCCCCCACTCCAGGGATTCGAGCAAAAGGAACGTTGTTCGCATCAATTACATAAGAGTACTTGAGTGGAAACTTTTTTTGGTAACGCTGCACCACTGCCTTTGCTCGTAGCATTGACAGCCAACATTATCTCACTGTTTATTCTCGTTTTTGAACGAGTGATCGCAGCTACGGAAGCCGTCTGAAAAGCCCTCTTTGCGGCTTCGTCAGCCAATGAATTCCCTGCAACGTGAACGCCATCACGTTGATGACTCAGTGTGTGTATCACGTGAGCCTTTGGTAGTTCGCTTTTTAACTGAACTACTTGTTCCCAAAGCGTTTTATGCTTTATTGTGCCACCTTTTGCATCTTTGAACCCGTTTTCAAGCCAAGTTTGTATATATTCATTATACGACTGCACACAGTAGAAAGAATCGCACACTATTAGTGTGGGGAATTCTCGATCTGTACTTTCAAGTGCCAGTTTGAATGCTTGTAGTTCAGCTCGCTGAGCTGTGCAATCTCCTAGAGACTGGGTTTTTGTGACCATAGGTCTGAAGTTGCCATCGCGCATGCGACCTTTAACGATTGCGCACTCTGCACTGTAAGCTTGCTTACTCCCTGTTGCGGGTTGTGCGGATCCATCAGTGTAAATTATGAATTCATACTGATCGAGAGGCAGAATCTCAGTGGGCAGAGGACATTCATGTTCATATTGCAGGAACGCTTGTGTTTTTAAATCAGAATCAAAAACATATTCAACATCTGTTGCAGCAAGAGAATTAACCCATTGTATCCATCTAGGATGTAATGCTTTAGCATTTGGAATGCTCGCTTTGTTACCGCCTCTAAGGCCGGAACTGGGGTTACGACAATAATGCGTTTCCCTTGGGCTAGAGCTCTTTCTTTTGCTACAGCGGTTTGAACTGCTGTCAGAATTTTTCTGTTGAAGTGAAGCGCATTTCTGCTTGTGTATACAAATGTGATTTGTATGCAATTGGTACTTTTTCACCCTCATTAAATGTTAAGTAGGTGAATCCGCATTGACCCAAAATTATTCGGATCACTAAATTGCATTGACTTACGCGTGTTTGTAAGTGATTTGTTGCTAACATGTTAGCTTGGAGTGAACGCAAGATTTCTGTGTGTTCCTGTGTCCAATTTTTGATTGAAAAATCAGGTTTGATTAACGCGTAGAGAGGTTTAACCCTTTCTGCGTAATTTAGAATGTAACTTCTTCCAAAATTTAGGAAACCCAGGATGGATTGTAAATTTTTCAGCGTCTTTGGAGGTTGGAGCAGCGCACACCTTTCTAAAAAGTTGGCTGCCAAGCTCTTGCCTTCAATTGAAAGCTCATATCCTAGAAAGAGGCCATTGAGATGGGCAATTCTGGACTTTTTGAAGTTGAATTTGTAGCCCGCAGAGGCGAAGCCCAGTATAATGGTGCTCACCCTGTTCAAGTGTTTGTCCAGGTCATCGTCTGTCAGATAGATGTCATCGACATATGACAATGCCTCATTGTCATAAATTTGTAGTAACTCCGTTACCCTCGCTGAGAATAACCCCGGGCTGTTCTTGAACCCTTGTGGGAGTCGACAAAATTGACGCTGGATCCCCATTATTGAGAAAGCTGTTAAGTACCTGCTTCCAGGTGCTATGTTTTGACAAAAGAAACCATTTGAGATGTCCAATGTGGTTTTATATTTTTTACGCACAATGTTATTCATTAATGAGTTACTATGTGCATTTTGCACTGCAAATGTTTTAGAACAAGTGTTTAAGTGTCTGTAATCCAAAACTAGACGATATGTATTGTCTGGTTTGGAGACAGGAAACAAAGGATTGTTCATTGAAGAGGTGCATGTTTCAATCACCCCTTGGTATTCAAGTTGATCTAAGATCTCCCTGACCTGTTTTTTAGCTTCTTGCTTTATTGGATACTGCCTCTGTGCAGTAGGTTCATTTTTAGATGTATTTTATGGTGAGGTGAGTCCTCATCCCATCCTACATGATTATTGTATAATGCTGGGGCCTGGGCAACTGCCCATTTCCTGGCATAAGTATATTTGAGGTGAATTGGAATATGGTTAGAGAAGGCAGGCATAATAATGTCCTCGCTATGTGGGCACTCCCTGACAAATTGTAGTGACCAGTCTTTTTCTGCCAGAAGTATGTTATAGCCCCTTGAAAGTTTTTCCCAAAAGAGTGCTTTCACCTGTCTAGGTATGTCTCCCTCCATCCGGAGTGTTATTTCATATAACTTTTGTGGAGTACTAACCCTGGTGTCTACAGTCTCAACTGTAATGTACTCATTCAAGTCCGCTATCTCCAGAAGTTCCTTCAGGTTCTGGCGAGCTATTGTGACTTCTGCTGCACTGTCCAGCATTGTCTGAGCCCATTCTCCGTTCTTGAGTTGTGTTCTCAGTATCCTCGGCATGTCTGACCTTCAGACCTGCTACCTTCTTCTTTGAGAATTGAGGTTTGGATTTACTTTTCGGAGCGTGTTTGTCGTCTTTCGATTTCACGCGTTCTTCTCTATGTTCTGACCGTCCTCTTCTTTCCGATGTCTGTGACGAGATTTGAAAGGTACGAGAGGAACGTGTATCAGTATCTTGATACCTGTCAGGCTTTTTCAAATTATCCCTATTCCTGAGGTTATACCTCCTTTCAGAGGGCTCCTTTTGAGGAGACCTACCTCGGGATTGAGAACGTTTCTCGTTTGAATTTTGTTTGTTAGTTTCCCACTTCTTTTTAGAAGATGTAGGAGTTTGTTTAATAAAGTCCTTCTCAGGACTTTCAGATAGTTTCGGCTTCACTGGTCTTCCACACAAACTATCTCTGCCTAATTCTGCATAAGATTGTTCTATTATTCTGGGTAGTTCTGTTTGATGTTCTGTAACATCGAATTCCCTTAATCGCTGGCGGATCGCCACGGCTGCTGCCTCCCCTTTAATATTAGATAATATTATTGTTGAGACCTGGTCGAAATTTTTCAGTAATTTCATACCTAAATTTAGAGAAGGCTCTGCCCCGTATTCGTTTTGAATTTGTTTCAGGACATCAGGTATTACTGCAATTGACGGAATACCATGTGTTTTAGTGTAGATGGCAGCAAAGACTGAGCCCCAAGTGGTGCAGTCTTCCAGTTGTGGTGTGATCCCCATTGGTAAACAGATTGTTAGTATTCTGTGTTTCTCATAAGGGCTAGTATTTGGAAATACTGCTTCTATTTGAGTAATTTTTTGAGCTATCCAGAATGGAATTTGCTCACGTTTTGTCGGCATTTTTCCCATGACTGCGTATAGAGTCTGTGGTGTAATTTTTAGTGTATTCCCCTGTTGAGGAGTTTGATTTGGAATGGTTAATGGTGGTTGGACTGTGAAAGTCCGCATGACATATTGGACTAGTTGTCTGTAGATTTTTATTAACTCTGTAAGTTGAGTAAGTAATTCCTCGTCGGACATCTCTTCAATGTCAGGATGAGGTGTGTAGCCTGCTAGAATCGGCCATGTTGCTCCTGGTCTGCCTAGTGGACCGAGCCTGGTAATGTTTTTGTGTTGTTTTAGGGCGCCTTTAAATCAGAGCTGATGCTCCTGGTATGTTAGTGGAATTTCAATATCCTCGAAAGGAATATATTCCTCTGGTGGTTCATCTTCTTTGTAGAAGTGAAACAGTCTTGTAACTGGATTTGATTCTGGGAATACAATCCATGAATAGAATACCTCTGTCTGAAAAGATTTGTGTGCCTCTATCACGAAAACTGCTCTACCGCCTCTTGGTGGTAGGCCATGTTTTATAAGTTTTAGAGTGATGGCTCTTCTTAAGTTTGGATGGATGTTTATGACACCCTCCTCGGTTTCAATTAAAACTGTAAAGTTAAAAGCTGTTACGACTGGTTGAACCGCAGCTCCACCGGTGTTGGTGGCATCGTCCCCGTGTTCGGACATTTTGTTTTTTGAAAAATGTAGAACAAGTTTCAAGGAAACAAAAAGATAAGGTCCACAATATTTTGGAACACTGTATCCTTCAACGTTGAACAAACCAAACAACTAATATATAGGGTGCTTCCCTATTTAGTTATGGCGGATATTTAACCCTACCCACTCCAGACGTCTTATGGAGTATGTGAGTAGGGGTCTCTGAGAAAAGCACGAATGAGTTACTCAGTATCTAGCGTTAAATTACTGCCTTACCAAATGTTGGGCGCCATGTAGTGTAGTTCCTATTTCCGTAATAGGCTCTGCGCATTGGAATAATATAACCTATAGGTTTGACATAGGACTAAGGTCGGAATGTCCCTATCGAGTATATTAAACTTAATTACTTGTGCCAGCTAGCTCAGAGGCCACTTGAAACTCCTTGAGAACAAGAAGGGAGTAGTTTCTGGCAACCGAAAAACATGACAACTTTGTTTCCCTTTAGAAGCGGAACACGTCTCAGAATCGTGGAAACAATAGATAACAGTTTCACTCAGTCAATCGTGCATGCTTAGTTTCTACAGAGTTACTCAGAAAGGAGAGACGGGCGTTTCAATAAAAAGGGTTTTATTGAACAGTCTTGTTTCTCGTGTAAGAGATATGTGCTGTTATGATCACAAGACAGTATGCAAGATAAATAATGTACAGCGTAAGCAGTAGAAATAAATAATACTGCGCTAGCATTATCTTTTAGCATATATTCACGTACATAAATAACATGAGCTAAGAATGCGAGTACTCATACGATGAGTCTCTAAGCTAGTTCTACCCCAATGTACCTAACCTAGTCTAGGTGTAGGGAAAGGTAGAAGTAGGTGGAGTATTCTCTAGTCTGGTATACTAAGAGTATGTTAAGTATAGTATGCCAAGAGTCCCTCTAGGATCTAGTCAGCTCCATACCTTGAGAACGAGAGAGGTGGGAATCTCCTGCCGGATCTGAACTCTAACACCCCGCAAAGGGAGTCAGAACACTGGAAGCTGGATTCGTCTGCGTGCAGGAATAAAAGCGTCTTCTCAGTGCGTCAGGCCGGGATATGGGCTCCTCTGAAGTCGAGGTCTCCTCTAACTTGCTTTGGCAAGGGAAGGTATATTTATATCTGGTAGGTGTCTTGGAATGTTAGCATTGACGTGAAGTCGGACAGAGGAAGGCGTCAAGAATGAACCCTTAAGGTATAACGGTTCATACATAATAGATGAGTTCTTGGAGAAATCAATAGTCCTGTGTTAGGGGAACTCCCGAAGCTTAAGGGTCTGGTTTCTAAGAACTCGTTGTGACGTTAGGGTGGACGGATGTCGGTGACCATGCGTGTATTTGGAGTGCACGGCTAATGCCTAAATAAGGACTGGGATTCTATGCCTATATAAGGGCAAGGCGAATTGTGCCTATATAAGGACATGATTCAGGAAAACCTATATACGGACCCCTAAAGCGGAATACAACAGTATTTAACTCTCCTATAAGGCAATAGTATATGATGTAAAAACTACACCCATTGCATGGAACATTAAATGCCACCTTTGCACAGCTCCACTTATTGTGCCATCGACAAGTGTGACAAGTGAGAACATGGCTTCAGGCCTGCCCTTTGTAGCCTGACAGCAGCAGATTAAACAATACTGCACAGACGTGTCAAAATCACTCTTTTGACACATAGCAATAACCTGATTTTGAATACTTAATATGTCACCCCAAACTACACCTTGCTGCCCACAAGGTGGGGTGCATTATATGTTGGAGTGGATTGTGTGTCATTAGGAATGGCATGTCCCCCAGTGACTAGGCCCATATGGAATGCCAAAGTGTAGTTTAAGACTTTAATATATACAGTTTAACCTATACCAGCTACAGACTCCACTAAAAGACTTATTTTTATACTTAATAAAAATCCAATCTAGTGGTGAAGTTGGATTTCTATTTAGAAAGTTGCCTTTATCATGCCTGAAGCTTTTAGTAGGTAATTTGCACTAGCTTTTCCAGCCACTGCCCAGCCTGTACTTCAGGGACGACTCCTCCGCTGAGGCAGAGGAGCGTTGCCCCATTTCTTTCAGCAGTGCATAAAAGGAAAAATAAAATGATAATAACATAGTGCTATTATCATTTTATTTTTCCCTGCTGAGGCAGTTTTGCGGGCTGGGTCTAGGCTGCTGATAGAGCAGGGGAAGGAGTGGTTGAGGCACTTTCTAAGGGAGCATTACAGTTTGGCCGGCCGTCTTGGGCCGGCCAAACAGTCATGCACATTTTGAATGTTATCCACCGGCTGTATTACAGCCTGGCTGGAGAACATGCACAGGCTCAGAGTCCCCATCTGAGCGCCAAACCACGGCGTTCAGACCGATCACGACGCTGCTGTCATAGGGACAGCAGTGTCGTGATTGGCTTAGGGGAGCCTGTGTGCTTCCGCTCCGGGACTCCTCGGAAGGGAAACGGAGGAGAGACGTGGCCAGCCAAAGGGGTAAGTGATTTCGTTTTCTACACCCCACCCCATCTCCCCGCCACCTCCTATCCGTGCCAGCTGCCACTGCTGTACTTGACCCAAATGAGGTGTGAAAGAAGTGTGAAGGCTGTTTTCAGAGAAGTGACACTAGCCTGGGAGTCGGGAGTTGTTTTTCTTCCACCTTGCAGGAAAACTAGTTGGGATAGGCCAAAGAACTTAATAAACCTTAAATGGGCCAGCACTGTTGCAAGTAAATACAAACAAAGCAGGTGATTGCTATGCCATAAATGCTTGCACAGTCAACAAGCCGTTACACTGCCAGGGAAATAGTGTATAACATCAAAGGAAAATAATTCTTAAAGGTGGTGCTCTCCTAGTGCACACACCCTGCCACCTTGGGTGAGATGGTCCACCTGGAAAAGGTTCCAGGCCCACAAATATGCAAACAAAAGGTACCAGAGCTCACAAGAAAGTCCACTGGTCACTGTGTAGTTAAAACAATAAAATGCTTCAAAATCCAAGTATGTGTCGTTTGTATTTATTCCTCTCAGTTTTTTTCATAATCCTTGTGGAGCAAGGGGTAACATCACAGGCAAAGTGGCAGCCGACAGGTGTTTTGTCACTGGGACTTTTTCAAGGCTGAAATAATGTAATCAAAATATTCAGGGAAATGTGGAGCAAGATCTGATTGTGCTTCGTCGCAATCTGAAATGTTAAATTGATTGGTCCAGGCCAAATAGTGCCAAAGATTAAAATGTATCAAGCTCAACTGAAAGCCAGCGCATGGTCTGTTGTAGAGTCTATTCATATCTTATATGTAATTCTATTGTTTCTGGGCAATGTATTGCCAAGTCTCATAAAGACCAGCTCCCACAGAAGAACAGTCAAAACTTCCCATGTTCGTTTCGTATGTAATCCAGTCAAGCAATGCGTAATGTCTTAAGCGTAGCAAAGCATCGGGTGGAAAGTATAAGTCTGGGGGAATGAGAAACTACGGCCACGATATGCTTGCAACCTTTTGTTTGCAAGCTTGTCACAAGTAAATGTTAGGTGACACCTGGAAAGGCTCCAGCTGTTCTCCCCAAGGTAAGGCTGGCACCAAACCCAATGAGAGGAAAGAGCTTGAGTGACCACAGAGGAAGGGACTGCTCATTGCCTTGGTCACACCTCTGGATAGGCACACAGGCTCTGCACAAGGGAGAAGGGTTTTCCCATCTTGAGTTTTGAGACTGAGGGGCACTGTGGGATTATTTGCAGCAGGGCAAACAGGACCCACTCAAAAAAAAGGTTTGGGTTGCTCCGGGAACTTTTACCCCATTGGTAATTGCCCCAACCCCTTGCTGGTGTAATGCATAAATGTGACACCCAAAGGTACCATTCTCAGAGCATTTTCTGGACCTCTAGAAGATCAAAAGAGGACTAAACCTGTGTCTGTGACCTGTGAGGAGCTCTACATGACTGGACCTGCTCCCTCATGTACAATGGCCATAGAAGTGAACTCAAACTGTCAGCTAGCGGACCTCCCGCGTGGCTACAGGAATACAGCAAGCTGAAAGAGGCCTTTTCCCTGAAGTGTCCAGCTGACCAGTGGCACCTGGACCTGGACTGTACTTTGCTGATGGCCTGAGAGTCTCTAAGCGTCCTCTCCTAAGTTCATGAGAGGAGAAGTGTACTCCTGTAAATGCTTAGGCACCAGAAGAAAGTTTGAAAACTTTTGAAACGTTTTTCCTCCAGCATTCCAGAGCTTCAGAGAGACCGGTGGGAAAACTGACCAGTAGTTCCACAGCTGAATTTCAGCTTTGTTCCTCTTAAAGCTTCCAGCACATCAGAAAACAGGACCAACCTGCTTGAAGTATCCGACCTTCTGTTCCATGGCAGCAGCTACAATTTCAGTGGTGGGATGCTGGGGGAAGATTTTTCTTCTTTAAAAAGTGACAAAGTGCCTTTATTGGGACTTAAAAGAAATTTCAAAGCTTTGCTCCAGAAAAGTGAAAAATTTCTTTCTGAAGAGGGACTTCGAAACTTTTTCGAACTTTTTGACCTCCTGATTTCAACTGGGACCAATACATTTGCTGTATCTGATAAGGGCTCCATCACGTTCTGCCTCAAATGGCACATACGGCCCAGCCTACCGCTTTCATAGACTATCATTAACACATGGGGGGAGATTTCAATACTTTTGCGCTGGTTTAGCGTCACAAAAGTGACGCAAACCAGCGCAAATCTTTTTTTTGCTATTTTCTTTCCAGCGCACAACTTGTTTTGCTCTGGAAAACACTCTTTAAGTAGCGCAAAGCAGCGTGAAGCACTGCTTTGCATTACTTTGCGCCGAGGGGGCGTTACATGGGTGGTACATGGGCGTTCCCATGCAACCACCCATGCCTTTTGACGCAAAACCATATTTACAAATATTTGTAAACATGGTTTTGCGCCAAAAGTTAACGCCCCTTCAAAGGAGGCGCTAACAGGAGAAATGCTTTAATTTCTCCATGCTTTTCCGATTTTCCATGCATGCTGCACTGTGAAGCACGTATGCAAAGTGGGAAAAGCTTTGCATCGTGCCTTGCATAGTATTTTGTAAAGGAAGAGTACCCTTCCTGTACAAAACCTATGCTACACTCATGCCCACACCCTAGCGCTGCGGCGCTAAGGTGTGTGCATGGCGCACGGCAGCTGAAATCAGCGCTGGCGCAAGGGAAAGGGGAGGAGAGAGCCATATCTCTGAAGATATGGCGCTCTCCTGCTCCCTCTCTGTGCGCAATACGGCGCAGCCTAGCGAGGGGCTGCGCTGCGTTGCGCGACTTTTTGGAAAATCTCCCTCTTAGTATTTTTGGGAGCTATTTCTACCTAACTAAAAATGCATATCTCCAGTCCCCCTCATTGGATTTTTTTTTGTTTTGGTGTCATTTTATTTCTTAAATTTTGCGCTATTTTTCTAATTTGGTTTGGGATTTTTATTGCTTGGTGTTTTGAGTTTATTATTCTTTGGGTAATGCATAAATATTTACACATTGCTTTATGCTAAGCCTGTCTGTTTCGTGCCATAGCTGCCAGGGGGTTGAGCACATGTTAATTTAGTGGCTTTGAGGGTTCACACTGGCAAGAGTTATTATTCCTTGAGGTGGGCAGTCGCCCACACCCCTAATAATACAATTTCTTGCACCCACGTTGATCTCAAACCCACTACTGACTCTTTTTATTGCTCTGTTTAGTGTTTCATAATATTTGTTCTTCATGCAGTTATCTTCAGATTTATAAAGGGTCTAGGTGCACTATACAAATGTGTAAAATAAATAAATTATTCCAGTTGTCCTAATGCTTAAACTCAAATTTCTTGTTCATTGTTTAACTGCACTGATGGCTAATTGAAAACGTTGGTCGACAAATTCCTTCTCTATTTTACCTGAAGAAAAGCAGGGGTTGTTTAAATTCATAGATAGCAAAATTATAGAAACCTACCAACCCATTTTGGAGAATCCAAATAATCCATATCCCTTTCGATGGAAAAACAGAAACACAGTTTGGTTGAAAATTATAAAAAAAACAAGAAAAGTTAAAATAATAGTAATTTACTTAAAACTTCCCAGTTTTTAAAACAGAAAACTAGCTGGACAACAGCAAACCAGTGTATATTATGCAGGGGTTTTAGAGACAATGCATAATGGTTTAAATCTTCATTGGATGTACATCTTTGAATTATACAATTACAATAGATTTGTCAGATTTATAATTACATTTTGCATATTTAAGCAGAGGAACATAAAGTTATTTGCTTATAATCCCACAATTTTCAGTCAGGTGCCCAGAATGGTATTTAAAAGAGGTAGGGAGACGATGGTAAAGAGAGGTGGGATTGGAAAAGCCTTAAGAGGAAGAACGAGAGAAGAGGTTTCTTTACAACGATGGAAAAAGTAGGAGCTTAGCGAGTGGTAAAACCAATTAATTTCCATAATGTGTGAAGGGGGAAGTAGGAAGAAGGTGAAGGAAGAGGAAGGGAGAGGAAACGTGTGATGGGAAGAAACTGTGCAACGAATTAATGGGAGCAGCTGGATAGGGTGAGCCTGCTCTGTAAAAGTATTTTTTTTAAGTTAAAAGTTACTCAGTGGTAGCGTATGGAAAGGAAAGGTGGTTAAGGGAAAAAGGATGAATGAAAACTTGTATAAAACCAACATAGAAGACACGTTTTCAAGATTAATGCCACTTACGTCTTAAAATAGTGTGTGTAAGGCACTTTAGAAAAAAGACATCCTGTTTCTACAATGGTACATATCATATACCTTGAAATATATGACCTAGTTCAAGCCAACTGCTTAGGTGAAATGTTTTCTGGAATTAGTATTCAATGAATTTCTTCTTGTATCAAATCAGATAAAGTTTTTGAATAAATTTGAATTCTTTTTGAAGCAAAGTCGTTTTTTATAAGCAACATCAAACAAACCAAGGCATTGGACATGGTGCTTAAAAATTGCCACCGGAGAAAAGATGTGCATTAATTCTTGAGAAGAAAGCAGCGCTAGCCAGGAAACGTCTAGCTGATGAAAACTAAAATGTCCATTTCTTCAGTACTGGGGTCCTCAGACACCAGTCTAAAGTTGCAGGTGCCCTGCACAACGTATGACTTAGAGCGGGATGTGTATTTGCAACTGGACCGTGGGTTCCTACTGTAGCAACATATTAGTCCTTTAACTTGCAGGGCCTTCTCCACTCCCCAGGTACAAGGCAGAAATGACACATGTGCAGGTTGAACAAATGTGCAGTTGCCACCTGACCACTGGTTCTCTTCCAAACAGACACAGCCTCCCCAGTCTCCAGCACATTCTTCACTCTGCATCCTTAGGAGAGATGTTCCAACAAACAATCAGTCTCGAGTGGCCAAATTCTGGACCCCTTTGTCCATGTGGGTCAGCAAAAGGCTATGACCCTTAGGCCTTGGAGCAGACTTCCGGGTCCAAGATTCAGGGTAAAGCTGGAGGCACTGCATTGTCCTTTAGCTAGCAGAGTGGAGTTCCTCTAGGAGACAGGCGGTCTTCTTCTTTGCAACTTTCCTTTTAATAGTGATTTGCAGCAGTTTTTAAAAGGTGAGCTCAGTTTGGATTGGTGATAAACCCTGGGCGAATCAAGTTAAAATGTATGCACTCTCCCTCCCTAAGTTTTACAATCGTGTGACCCAGTTCCTTTCTCTGACAGTTGCGTTTCTAGACCAGAGTGACTTGTGTCTCAATTGACCAAAATGACAGCTCTAACCCTTCTCGAGATGAATGTCCCTCTCTGCCAACAGCTGCAGGATGTGACCTGGGTGTGGCCTGAACTTTCAGGAAGCCCCATTGGGCTGAGAAGTTTTTGACAGTTGTCCACCTCATTTCTAAGATGAGCGTCAATTATGAAAGAATGGATGATATTATATTTGATGTATTGTAACAGTGACCTCACTGAGGTACCCAGCCACTCGAGACCAGAAACAAAGTTGCAGAGAGTCGAAGGAGTTAATTGATGAAGGTTTGTGAGAAGAGCCAGGTTGTGTTGGCTTTCCTGAAGGCTTCTAGGAGCTGCGTGACACAAATAAATGCAGGAAGTATGTTCCTAAGAGTGGAGATTAGTACCCGAAGGAATAGCCACTAGCAAAGGACGAAGAATGAAGAGAATAACATGGAAGATAGAGAAAAAGTCAGTCTGGGAAAAACGACGGGCCTTGGCCATGTATGATTGTATGTATATAGTATTTCTATATCGTGAACCTAGCTGAAAGGCAGTGGAGGGCTGTCCATAGTCAAAGACAAGCATAAAGTTAACGAATAACAGGAGAGAAAGATGGGTTTTGGACACTTAGTGCATTGCCATGTAGTGTTCTTTAAAAAAAGGTGAGTCTTCAACACTTTCCTAAATCGAAGCAGCGTTTAGGTGGTACTGATTGATACAGGGGTGTTGTTCCATGGCCACGAAAGGCCCATGGAAATCATCTCAACCATGACTTCATGATTGCCAACAGATCGAAAGAGATCTTCGGTATATTTCAGGAACTGATGAATAGGAAACTCTTGAAAAATACCCTGTGTGCCTCCTCACAACATTGTATTGATCTCCTTTCATTCTTTCAAAGCTAGTATATCAACAATTCATGGGGACATTATGATCCAGCGCTGTTCCCTCTCCTTTCGTAGCTATTGCCCACTTGACTTTACTAACATCATTCACAGCACTCATCTCTGTAAGAGGAGGAAGTGCTAAAGCTCAAAAATGTCATCGGAATCCTCCAAAGCACTCTATATGGAAACATGTATCTCATAATATATACCAGACCTCCCTTCTTTGAGTAATGCATAGGTTCTAGAGGGCACAGTCCTAACACCACTGAAGCAATCTATTACCACACGCCTGAAAAAACGTCAGACCCCAAAAATGACAGTCAATTACTGCCCGATATTCAACCTACCGCTTCTCAGCAAGACCCTAGATGAAGAAGCCACAAAATAACTAAAAAACTACGTGGAACCTCCTGCACGATGACCAGACAGGATTCCGTTTCCTAAGAGGTACACCAAGACCAAAGCACTGTGACTAGCAGAGAGAAAACCCTGGCAGCAATCATTTCTGATTCACTAAACATAAGTACTTGTACAGCGCACGTTCACTCAAGGGGATCTCGGTGCTGAATAACAGCTGTTTATTGTTGCCCAACTCAATGGTACTCATTTTATTGACCTTAGAAGGATGAAATGCTGAGTGGACCCGTCGTGATTTAAACCTGAGACTATGAGGTCGAATACAGGCCCCTACAGTGGACGCATTAGTCCCCTAAGCCACCAGACCTGGCTGATTCTGCTTCGCTTCCTAACAACACATGAGAAATGAATCAATTACTCCTGTGGAGGATGCGCCAGCCCTGGCAATGAGTCTGCAGAAAAGCTCTAGAACGGATCCACTTCTTTCTCGTTGATCAAAATCGGATATGAATGTGGTCTGCAACAGCATCTATTTGTAGCGTTCTATGGAGTACCATAAAGCTGAACCTCGTGCCTTAACTTTACCACTTACATATGTGCCCTCATGCATTCTCGGACAGCACCTTCATATTTATGCTGACGTCTCCCAGATATGCACTTGACTGGGTGAAAAACGCCAAAATAAATTCACATATTGCCTTTGTTTGTTACACTATGGGGTCGATTCCGATCTCGGTCGGTAGGGCTCCGAATCGGATTCGGCTTTACCGGATCCGAGTCGGAGGCTTTGTTTCTGACCGATTCGTACAGTCGTCCGAGCGAGCAAGTACGATGCGAGTGAACGCGAAATCGCCGACCGACTCGTTTCCGGGTCCGAACCGCTCCGTCCGACTCGTTCGCACTCGATCCGTGGCGCGCAATGGAGACGTTTTACGACCGAGCCAGTACGATGCACGATCCGGACAGCCGGATCGAGTCGGAGCCTCCGACACGAAAAAGCTCCCGGACGCGGACTTCGGGGGTCCGTGCCGGACCCCCCTTCACCCGTAGCCGTACGAGTCAGACACAGGGGGGACCCATGGGTCCCCCCTATACATGCGTGTACGGTGCGGATGGCACCAACGCGTACCCACTACAGGGGGCCCCCTTGTGCGCAACGTAAGCATTGAGTCAATGGGAGCCCATGTACACGTCGTACGACCGGCTCCCATTGACTTCAATGGGAGTCCGACCGAACCGAGTCCGGCAGCATACGGCCGCATCGTACTCGTTCGGTCGGACTGCAGGGGTCCGGCTCGGTCGGAAAACAATCCGGATTGGTCGGAGAGCTTTCCGACCCAGATCGGAATCGGCCCCTATGTTGTTAGAGTTTTATGCCACATTAACGAATAGATGATAGCACAGATCTGGCCAAACAGATCAGAAATCCACCCGTTTAAAATCGCTCTAAGGAGCCCTGTTTGAGGATCACAAATTTAATTCAGTCCAGATAGATTCTGTGATCAAGGATGTAAAGCTGCAGCTTTTCTTGGTTTGAAAGATCCTGCCCTTACTCCATTGCTCCCATAAGGGGGGGTTTAATAGGATCCTTGGTAATGCAGGATTGGACTGCTGTGCTGTACCACATCTGGGGCTACCATAAAACTGGTGGAATAATGAAGAGATTACAGGCCAATGCTGCCAGATTACGCCCAATCCTTTGGAAGTGTAATCGCATCAAGCCAGCATTGATATCCTTTCATTTACTTCCAATGGAAGGAAGAATCCATTTCAAAGTTTTATGTGGGGTACAGAAAGCAAATCTACAAAAATGTCCGGGAGGCATGAAAAACCCTTGCGTCCTAAAGTAGTCCCCAATCAGAAATCTCCAGTCAACTAAATAAGGCCAGATCACCCAAGAGACTTTCAGGAGAAGCAAACATGGAGGCAGATCACCAGGACTGCCACGCCCAACGCCCAGGATGTTCTAAACACAAGGAAAGACCCAAATGTCCAGGAAACTCCTGACAATGCGCCCATCCGGGCTGGCATTTTGACTACACCTCGAACTGTTAGCAATACGTGACTCTGCTACATGGCCATCAAGGACTCAAAGTCGAACTGAACAGTGCTCTGAAGTAGGAATGAGGCGAAGCACATCCTATTGTTAAACACATAAATTCATATAAATAACGACTGGGTTGGTCCAAATATTGTTATAAAGTTCCACTAAAACAGTCTATGCAGCATTGAAAAATCAGTGCCAAATTACAGCTGCTCTATGAAATCGGCCCACAGAGAGACCAGAAAGGGTCATCTGAAGGATGGATGCCATTGTATCAGTAAGTTTGCTGCTGAAATTCGATGCAGCAAAGGCCAGCGTTAAGAATGCAGATAGTTTCACATGCTTGTCCTAATATAGCTCGCAAAATGTTTATTTTTTCTTCTTTGTAAATGTTGGCACTTTTAATCCACACAATGTATAATATTTTTTTTAAAGAACTGTGAAACCTTTCACAACAGCGATGAGAAGTGTTGAGATTGTTTTCAGTTTTTTGTCTGGCAGTTTTTATTTTAGTGAATGTCTGGCACATTGCGAGCCTCAAACATCTGGCTCCCGGCTCTGCAGTGGCATAATTAGAGACCCGTGTGTTCAGCTAGCATTTTATCACAAATTGTTGGCAGCAGGATCGACAGTTTAAAAATAACATATCTAATGAAACAACACATAGAAGGAATTTCCTGTGCAGATCGTGTACAAGTCAGGCTGCTGAAGATGATATATGTGGACAGTTCCGTTTATTTACATTAATGTGTACTGACAAATTTATAGTTCACAGTGCCCAGATGTAGCTGCTGATATCTGGGGGCAGTGTGCCCCTCCTAGCATCTATTCCCGGCAGGTACTTTCAACCTTGTATCCTGAATTCTTTACAGTGATGGTGAAATGAGTACCGTTCAGGTTAGCGGTAGTAGCAGGTATCGTTTGTTAATAGCGCTATGAAGCCACTATCATGCCACAATGCTCTATACAAGTAAGCCTAGCTGATATATAGTATGTGTTCTTGAAAAAATACACAGTTTATGTGAATTTATAGTTATGAGATAAAACTGAAAACCCTCTGAAATTGGACACTTATGGTTAGTTACACAAGCCATAACTGGCTCCCCTAACCTCACAACATTTATACCAATACTTAACACAGAACATCATTAGATAACAATTCATAGCCAAAGAATAAAAAATATACCCCATCCATAGTGATGTAATCGATAATGCCAGGGATAAGTCGTCTTTGATATCTACTTTCTAGGTCTTGCTTACAGACAGCTGTAGATGTTTATTGTTGAAGACCTACTGTCTTTAATACAATAACATATAAACATATAGTGGGCTTTGAGTCGGCTGCTTGCTCTTAATTGAATGGATTTCTTATCAATCTTATTTTCCTGCTTTTTGTTCAATGGCTTTCCTGCCTAAACTTTGTTTGTCTCACCTCTGGAGCTTTTCTTCTTCACTAGGTTTGATTAGATGGACTGTGTCCTTCCACTACCTACATTCACACTCTCACTTTTTTCTATTTCTTTTAGCACTCCAAACAGTGCATGTTTTCTTGCTCTCTTCCACCCTCTCTTTTATGTGCTTCTTCCTCCTTCACACCCCCATCCTGTTGCGCTCTTCCTCTTGCTCTCACACTCCTCAAGTTGTCTGTTTTTTCCACCACCACTCCCTGTCCTGCTCATTTTTTTTTTAAAGAAAAGCTTGTTTTCATTGCACCCTTGCTGCTTCTTGCTCCCCTGTTGCTATTTGTTGTCATTGATGCTCCATTGCTCCCCCATACTCCTGCTCCTTTACGCTCCCTACCCATGCTATTTTATAAATTTAAAAAAAATCTTTTTAGAATGGCGCAGCAGCTGCAATTTGCTACTGGGCTGCTCCATTTTGTACATACACTCTCTCATAAATGTAAAGTTTTGAAGTACTGCTCCAAAATGGGTGGTGCCACTGAACTGTAAATTAAAAACCACAAAATAGCCACTGCATCATGAAGTATGCGCGTGCATGTATAATGACGCCTGTACACATACATGACATTACATTTGGACTGCTGTAGAGTCATGATGCACATGCATGCATGTATGATAAAGCATGTGCATTTATTCACCATTGCACATGTGAGTTTATTTGCTGATGTTGTACAGAATTCTCAATAACTGTTCTGTTTTCATTTGGTCGATGCTGAGCAGCATCGCAAAAAGCATATGCAAAGCAATAAAGGCGAGTATAATTGGTTTTGTCAGAGCTTGTTCATATGTTCTACCTTGCTACAAGAGTTTCCATGGACTCTGAGATAGTACAAAAAAGGCATCTCCATGGGAACTGATTCAGGGTAGAGCAGTGTTTTATAAAACAAGCGCCTGGATACCCTCTCAGGCGATTAGTGCGCTATACATATCAATATAACATAACATAAAACAGTTATTTCGCAACAACCCTCATTACTTGAAGCTAGTAGGAAGAGGTGAGAAGGGAAGAGAAGTGGCATGATGCAAAGGAAAATTAGGCTGTGTATTAATGGAATTGAGGCCACACATTTGCAAATGCCCACTTAGAAGAACATATACGCTCCAGTGACAATGTCTCAAAGCTACTGACACTGGCAGCTTCCTCACAGTGTCAGGGACTGTCCGGGACTATGTCGGGAACACAGTTAGGGACTTGGGCAAGGACTGGGAACGGGGTAGAAAATGCACACAGAGAGAGGAGTACAGCGCTGCCCAGGATCACACAGGAAGTCAGAGGAGAAAAGGGATCCAAAGGGGAAGCCTGTACAAAGGAACAAGATGGCTAAGACTCAGAAAGGAAGGGCACTCACAAGGCAATTTAGCATTCAGGCTAACTACACCCAGGACGGACGTGCAAGACATATATATAATACAACAATAAAGGGAATGTGGGGTAAAGCACTCAGGAGCTCCACATGGTAAGACTGAAGCTCAGTAAGTTCCTCACCCACAATTGCTGTTACAGATACTGACTGAAAATACCCACATATAGGATATGTATGCAAAGGCAGGGTCTGTGGAGCTTATACCTATGGTGATGTTATAACAGTAACTCAAAGACAATACTCACAGTGAATAAGAAACACCACCTAGGTAGTCAGCTGGGCCCACGGATCCTGGCGATCAAACAGGAACACGCAAGGCAGTAACAGCAAAGGGGTAGAACTAAACACAAGCACAATAGACAAGGAGCTAGCAAGGAGGAGTGCTAAACAGGAAAGGAAGGAAATCACAGGGCACACTTGGCAGAAAGCAGGTAACAAACATACAAGGTAACACAAGCAAGACAGCAGAAATAGAAAGACAGCAAACTAGAACTGGAACCAAGGAAATGGGAAGAAAGGCAGGGACTAGAAAAGGATATACAGAAGGGGAGGCTACAAGGGTATACTAGAATAGTGCAGGTTCAGGAATCAAGAAAACAAAGTAGCATAGAAGGCAGTGCTGGGGCAGTAACAAGAATTGAACAAAAGCTCAGGAGTCAAAGTAGCACTGCAGGTAGTGCTAGTTCAGGAGAAGGGAAACTGCTGCAGGTCAGGAACAAGGAATGCTAAGGCTCAGGAGTCAAGGTAGCACTGCAGGCAGTGCTAGTTCAGGAACAAGGGAAACTGCTGCAGTTCAGGAACAAGGAATGCTAAGGCTCAGGAGTCAAGGTAGCACTGCAGGCAGTACTGGTTCAAGGAAAAAGGAAATAGCTACAGCTCAGGAAACAAGGAGTCAAGAGAGCACTGCAAGTAGTGCAAATCAGGAACAAGAAATAGCTGAAGCCCAGGAACAGGAACAAAGAATAACTAACTATAGCTCAGGAACTCAGGAAACAAGGTAGCACTGCAGGCAGTGCTAATTCAGGCACAAGGAATAGCTATAGCTCAGGAATCAAGGAACAAGGATTAACTATAGCTCAGGAATCAAGGAATATCAAAAGCTCAGGAAACACTGGAAACAAGGGTATCAAAAGCTCAGGAAACACTGGAAACAAGGATCGGTCTCACCAGAAAACAGCTACAATGACCAACACTGGGCTGAAGGGAGCTGGGGCTTAAAAGAGCTCACAGTAATCACATGCATCAGGTGTGAGCAGGCTAGCAGCAGCCAGCCACAGGTGAACTGAATTCCTCCACCCATCCTTGGCCTGCAGGGGTGGAGACAAAGCAGTGAGCAGGGGATTATAGGTAATGGAGTTTCCAGCATGAGCAGTCTGGCTTCCACAAAACCCGGCATGGTTTGGGAATGGATGTCAATTCCTAAATGATGTCCAAATGCCTGGAAGTCAGGATATGCATACAGGGGAGTGTCTGGAAGCATATTAGAATACTGAAAAGCCCCACAATTCGGCCCCCTGGTGGTGGGAACGAGAGCACAGGGAGTGAATCGTGACACACAGCTTCACCACACCTTTCAGCTGTAGCTTTCGTTTCTTGGTGGCCCTTTGGAAGATCATACAGGATGTACAGGGGCAATGAAATCTGAAGTGGGGAACCTAAGTGTTTACAGAGTGTCCTTGGCTTTTCTCCCTAAGTCCTCCCTCAGGAAGCAGCATTCTCCAGGGGTTCTGCTCTTAGCTTTCTTTGAGGGGTCTCCAGACAATTAATTATGTAGAATAAAAGATTCTGAATTCCTTTGGTCACTGTTTCATCTTCCCTTCATTGTTAGTGATGATGATGATGATGATGATGGAGCGTAACGGAGGAGACAAAATTAATGTAATGATGGGAAGGTGCAATGGTGACTGAAGGGCAGGCGGCGAGTGGTCCAGGGATGCAGGGAATAATCAGTGAAACTGACTGGGAATCTAGGCTTGGGATACAGCGAAATAGGGTAAGTGAATCTAAATGGGGTTAGGAGAAGCCGGCATATAAAACATGGAAGAAGCAGAAGAAGAAGAAATGATTAATGCTTCAGTGAAAAATGAATCAGTCAAACTGGTGGGACTGTGAAAGAAGAGCAGTAGAGTAATAGAAAGGGTACTAATTGGATGCCGAGTAGGCATGATTGGATGTTCCTCAAAAAGAGGTAAAAAGGGACAAAGCTAAGCAAAATAAGAGGCATCGAAGTGAAGATGCTTGAGGTGGACATGCACAGGAAGAGAATGGTAGATAACATGTAGAAGAGTCTAAATGGAGGGTGGCAATAGAGAATGAATGGAAGAAGATATCAGTTGGACTAAACAGGGTAAAACGAGGTCAGCATGATCATGTTTAAAGGAATCAGTGAGACAAAGGTGGCAGATGAAACGTAGCACACAAAAGGCAAGAAGAAATCACAGAGACCGGTGAGAAGATAAAGGGAGACCGAAAGAAAAATCTCTCAAAGTCAAGTTCTCTGGAGGGTGCAGCAGCTCAGACTGATTGTCATGCTTGCCTGTGGCATGGGGCCATAAATGGCCTGCCTCTGCAATGCCTCCTATGTCCAGAAGAGAGATCTTTCCTGGGCCCACAGCAGTGGGTGAGCTATGTGAGCTGGCAGGACTTGGCTGCACAGCAATCAGGACCTGCATGCACTGTGGCTTTGACAGCTGCAGCTGAGGGCTGGAGATTTAAGTAACATGACAGAAGCATCGACCTGCAACCCTCCAGCATCAAGAGCTATAATCTAGGTCACTTTTATTTGTCATTTTAGTGAGTTGATGGTGAGCCCAACCATAGATAGCCATGTTTGGTTAGAATAGGTCTCCTCAGTTGGCAAGTCAAATATTAATGCTCTTTTTGGTAACTTGATTTCAGAGTATTGATATGATACAATACAAACTACTTAAACCTCAACAATGTGAATTTTTAGAAGTTCCATAAGCTTAGTTTGTCTTTTAAGCATATTCACACTTCAGGTTCTTATACATTTTCTTTTTTTGGTGACTCAGATCTCCTTGGCACTCCACCTGGATTCCCCTCATTTGCAAATCAGGGGGTTTAGGGAACTGGATTGGTAACTAGAGGGAGAGAAGCATCAGCCTTTATATAGGCTGTGGCTGAGCACCCACAATATGAATTAATCAAAGGCACAGAATAGGGCCATTTGCAACCGCAAAAAAGCATTTTGTAATGAACAAAAGCAAAATTGTGAGTGTTACCCAATCGCAATTTGGCTTTGCAAATCAGTATTTAGAAGGGCGTGTTTAGGGCATCTCTTCCAAATACTAAATTGGAATGGTATGTATTAATGTTTTGCGACCAAATTCTGGTTGCAAACGTTAATATTTTACCACCAATTCAAAATTGGTGGTAACCCTTTTGCAAATGGAAAGGGGTCCCCATGTGTTCCTGTGCTCTAGCTGTGGGCATTTTGTCCCAAATTACTCTAAATTATGCAAGCGAGCGTAATCACATAATTTTCAGTAATTTTGCATCGCATGAGTAATGCAAAATTACCAAAAATTGCTCCAATTACGCGGACATAATTAAAAGTTCGTCCAGGCTTACATGTTATTCCTCTTTTTCAGGGACAATTCCTAATTAGGAGTTATTTATCAAACCTGATACACTTTGACTAAGCAGAGTACATTTTTTCAGGTCTGATAAATTTCAGGTCTGACACCGGGTTGCTCGTAATGAGGGCCTAAGGGCCTAATTACGATGTCGGTCGGAAAGCCTCCGACCTCTGGTCGGAGGCATTCCGGCCGCCATGATAGGTTTAAATTCCGACCACCGTATTATGATGACGGCGGTCGAAGTTTAATCCGGCGGGGCAATCTGACGCAGTTCCCACGGGCTCAAGCAGCCTGTCGGCCAGTCGGAAAGCGCTCATAATCCTTTACAAACGGCGTTTCTGCCGTCAGGATTATGATGTCAGTTTCTGACAGCCAATCCATGTTGGCCTTTCCGACATGGATTGGCTGTCGGAAACTGACTTTGGGGGCCCCTAGCAGGGTCCCCTTCTCCCCCCTGGCCCTCCGCATTTGGGCCTGGGGGGCTATGGTGCCCCCCTAAACTTCCTTACACCGTGTGGCAGGCACCTCACCTGGGGGATGTTTACAAACATTCATTTTTCAATGAGAGCTTGTGCTGTGGACAATTTTAGCCCGCCGCACAAGGTCCCATTGAAAATTGGAAGTTTGCGACCACACCATGTGCTGTCGCATTCTAATGGGGTTGTCGGAACCGCCGACCCATGGTCTGGCGGTTTCTTCCCCGAAACGGTGTCGGTCGGAGGCAACTCCAACTGACATGGTAATTAGGCCCTCAGTGTTCACTTGTGGGATTAAAAGTGAGATCCTCTATCATAATGATCAAATCTGAGCTGTCTTCAACATAGGATCTGGTGGAAGGAAATCCTTGATAAAAAGGTCAGTGTATTTATGTATTTACCAAGGGATTCAAGTACAGAACTCCATCAGTGTCCAAGTGAAGCTGTAAGGTCCTTGTGGATAAGGCTGATGAGTGTATATCATGGGAATCCTCAGATCCTTGTTGTCCAGGTACTCACTCTTATTAGTGTAACTCTCTGCTAATGCTCTACCTGTATTGGTTCTAATGGTACCTTGTAATTTTAGTAGAGGTTCAATGGTCAATGTAGTTATGGGTGTACATCGTGGAAGGACGAAGAGAGGTGTGTAGTGCAAATTGTGAGAAGTGCATTAAAATAAGGAGGAGTTTAGCAATGTGTTGAAAACAAGTGAGAGAGTAGTGATTTGTTGGAGGAAGAAGAGGAGTATATTGATTAGTTTTTTGTTGTATAAAAGAGAAGACGTGTGCTGAATGTGTTGAAGAAAGAAATATTATAGTAATTTGTTGTAGGAAGGAGGCATGTAATAATGTGATTATGTGATTTGTATATTTAAATTAAAGGGAGGAGAAGTGTGGTATTTGTGTTATTCCATGTGAAGTGTGTTGGTGCTTAGATAAGCCCTTGCATCCATGCTGTGTGAGAATGCTGTGATTTACAGTGTTTCTTTGCTGTGGTGTGACTTACTTGGAAGCATCTCCACAGTTCAGACTTGTAAGTTTCCAGACCAGAGGCCCAGCCACAGTGTGAAGAAACTTTAGGATCCTTTTACTACCTTAATCATGATACAAGAAGCCACTCTAGTAAAAAGGTTCAGCAGCATGCTCTCAGACTGCTAAAACTCTGTTTGTTCAGTCATGCCCCCCCCCGGCATAAAGTGTGCATCTGCTAATCTCCAGTTTGACTGTTTCTCTGGTAAAGGAAAATGATTTATGACCCTTCCAGTCGTCATAAATAAATCAGAAGAAATTGGCCATGATAAGAGCAATGATCCTCATGTCCTGATGAGGCTGCTAATTGATACAGTGGCTGAAACGTGTCAACTTTATCCAAAAAGAGGAATGGCAAACAAATGGCTTCTAATTGATATAATGGTTGAAACGTGTCAACTTTATCCAAAAAGAGGAATGGCAAACAAATAAATGGACTATCAAGGAAGTAACACTTATGTAGTGGAATAACAGGAGAAAAAGTACAAGGCTTCTTTTTTAACTTGTAATAGAACTTATATTTGCATACGTAAGCATCTAATAATGTGCTGTGTATCCAATTACTCTTTCAAGGTTTATTATCATATGAGACAGTCTAAGAAATTGAGTTATTAGCTGAGGGGGTAAGAGACCCACTCAAGTAATAAATACAATCCTTGTCAGGATAAACCACAAAAGCCACTAAATAAACCTGTGCTTAGCACTCTGGTAGCTTGGCACAAAAGCAGTCAGGCTTAACTTAGAGGCAATGTGTAAGGTATTTATGCTGCACTCAAACGGTAATAAAATCAAAACACAACACAAGTAAAATCCCGAACCAATTTAGAGAAATAGACTACGTTTTTATAAATAGAATGACACTGTTAGAAATGGGGGTCTCTAGTTGGCAGAGGTAGGTACCTTTGTCCAAATAGGGACCCTTGCTTCTAGTCAGGGTAAGGGGGATACACTTCTAAAATAACCCCTGCTCACCCCCTTGGTAGCTTGGCACGAGTAGACAGGCTTATCTCATAGGCAGTGTGTAAAGCATTTGTGAACACATACAGTAATACAGTGAAAACACTACAAATGGACACCACACCAGTTTAGAAAAATAAGTAATCTTTATCTAAACCAAAACAAGACCAAACGACAAAAATCCACAATACAGTATTTAAAAATATGACTTTCAGATGGTAGAAATAGTTCAGTTCAAAGCAAATTGCAGATACAACACTTTTCTCACAAAGTACCTGGGATGCGTCGCGCAAACAAACACAACGGGCCGCAGGGAAGGTGCTGCGTCGGTTCCTTACACTCAGGGAAGGTGTTGCGTCGGTTCCTTGCTCCGGGGGAGGTGATGCTTCGGTTGCTTATTGCAGCGCAGGGGAGGTGATGCATCGGTTCCTTACCGGAAAGGAGGCGATGCATCGGTTTCCTACTGAGTGGGGAGGTGATGCGTCGGTTTCTTACTGCGTCCCCCAACGATGCGAAAAACTTGGCACCTCGATGCGATGCGACGATCTGGAACGATGCGTGGACTCTTGCAGCCGCACAGCAGGCAATGCGTCGAACTCGGTGGGATGATCTTGGACTTCAGAGATCGGTGCACTTGATGCGGCGTGCAGCAATTTCTCGAGCTGTGGCAGGCGCTGCGACGGCTTCTTCGGCGATGTGTTGGAAACAGGTGTGGATGCGTCGCGCTTCTTCGAAGTTGTGTTGATTTTCCAGCTCCCAGCGTAAAACAGTTTCTAGAGGTCCAAAACAACAGCAGGCACCTCTTTGCAGGTCAGAACTCCCAGCAAGGGAGTTCAGGGGAGCTGGTGGTGAAGTCTTTGTGTCCCTGAGAATTCAGAACAGGAGGCAAGCTCAGTTTCAAGCCCTTGGAGATCTTTTCCTCAAGCAGGTGACAAAGCAAACAGCAAAGTCCTTTTCTCCTTTTCTTGGCAGCAAGTAGCCACTGCAAGCCACCCCCAGACAGCAAACAGCACAGGGGCAGAATTCCTCCTCAGCATCTCCGGCTCTTCTCCTTGGCAAAGGTTCCTCTTGATTTCCAAGAAGTGATCTAAAAGTCTGGGGTCTGGGCCCCTCTTTTTATACACAAAAATTCTTTGTTCTCTGAAGGCAGAGAGTGACTGTACCCAGCCAAAACCAGTTCTGTCCTCACTGGTGCAGCTTCCTGGCACGAGGTGGAGACAGCATTGTGGAAGGCAGACCAGGCCCATACTCTAAATCCAGGCTCTACTCTAAATGCAGCCCAGGTCTATTCAGCCCAGCCCTGACTCATCAGGCTCTCTGGAGCCTGATGGGTCCCCACTGCTCCTCCCCAGCCCCTGTCATCTAAAGCCAGACATGCAATACACAAACCTAGCAGAGGCAAACTGGATGGCTAAGCAAGAAAATACCTACTTTCTAAAAGTGGTATTTTCAAACACAGAATGTAAAAATCACCCCCACTAATAGATGCATTTTAGCATTCTGAGTTCAGGCATACTAAACTTTATTTTCCTACCTTGTTCCCCGGGGTAGTTATGTTTATAAAATGTTATAGGCAAACTCCCCATTCTGTCCCATGGGAACAGGTAGCCTTGCAATAGTGAAAAAATGAAATTGGCAGTAATTCACTATCACGACATGCCATACACATCAGGGCATGTCCTACCTTTAACATACACTGCACCCTGCCCACAGGGTGCCTTGGGCCTACCTTAGGGGTGACTGACATGTAAGAAAAGGGAAGATTAGGGCCTGGCAAGTGGGGGCACTTGCCAAGTCGACATGGCAGTACTAGACTGCACACAGGCTTTGCAATGCCAGACCAGAGTTACATTTACAGGCTGCCTGTGTGGGTGGCACAATCAGTCCTGCAACATTTAATTTACAGGCCCCGGGCACACACATTGCACTGTACTAGGGACTGACTAGTAAATCAAATCAGCCAATCATGGGAACACCAATCCATAACAACAATTTACAAAGGGAGCACTTGCACTTTGGCACTGAACAGCAGTGGCAAAGTGCCCAAAGCATCTAGACCAGCAAAAACACAGGAGGCAAAGGCAAAAAATGCAGGGAGACCCGCGCCAGTGGTGCTAGGTCTAACAGACACCAAAACAACAAACTTCCAATCAGTAGAACCTGACTAATGAGTTTTTACAATTTAAGATAAAAATAGTACCAAGAGGTGCAAAAGCAGGCAGGCTTAAATTAGAGGCAATGTGTAAAGTATTTATGCAGCACTCAAACAGTAATAAAATGAAACCACAACACAAGTAAAATTACAAACCAATTTAGAAAAATCGACTAATGTTTAATACATGAAATGACACCAAAACAACAAAAATCCAGTCAGTAGAACCAGACTTATGAGTTGTTATAATTTAAGGTAAAAATAGCGCCAAGAGGTGTGAAATGCCAACTGCGGGTATCTGGTTGCACTAGACTGGCCGAGTGCAGTGGAGCACGAGACGGGTACAGGACCAAGTTCGGCCCTCTGGTAGTTGTACCTTCTGTCCTTAATATGAGGTCTGTGCAGTGTTGCTTCGCGGAGCTCTATGTCAGATCCGGAGAGGCCTTCAACTGCCTGTGAGGTCCTGTGGGGATTTACATCACTTCACGTCAGAGCTGGTGAGGCCTTCGATGAGGAGCCGCGCAGACCTACAGGGCTTTGCGTAGCTCTGTGTTGTATCTAGTGCTATTTTCAGCGGGATCAATGTGGCGTGGCTCTGCAAGGCTTTGCATCGCTCAGTGTCTTATCCGATGAAGCCTTCGAGAGGAAGCTGCATGGTTCTACATTAAACCTTCAGTTAGACAGCGAGAAGAGCACTCTGACTCCAGCCAAGGGGCAGGACCTTAAGGTCAGCACTTGTGGGGGGGGTCAGGACTAACTCCCACAGAGTCAAGCAGAGGGGACCAGATCATCTCCAGTCGGGTCTGGTCAGCTGCAAAAGCAAGAAAGGCCTCTGGAAGCTTGTTGTGTCCCTGTAGCTCAAACAGAAGGTCAGCCAACTGACACTTTGAGTTACTTCTGGGTAGCCTGGGTTCAAGAGAGCCTGAGTTCATTGCAAGTAGGTCCAGTCTCCTTTCTTCAGACAACAGGGCAGTCCTTCTTCTGAATCTTCCACAGGTCCAGGAATGTTCAGATGAGAGGTTATGATGGTTTCACTTTCATCCCTTTTGCCTGTTGGACAGGTAAAACTTAAACCCACATGCTCTACACATTAAATTCAATGCACCCTGCCATGTGAGCCTTTTGGGCTTACCTCAGGGGTGACTTTCATTTATAAGTATTAAAAAGGAATGTTTAAGGCTGGCAAAAGGTTTGTTTTGCTAAGTCAAAATGGCAGTTTAAAACTGCACTCCTGGCTGCAGTAGAAAGCCTGAGACATGTTTACAGTACTACGTTAGTGGGTGGCACAATGTGTGCTGCAGCCCACTTTTATCATTTCATTTACAGGCCCTGGGTATGTACTACCATTTACTAGGGACTTATAAGTTAATTAAATGTGCCAATTGGGTATATGCTAATTTTGCCATGTATAAAGGAGAGAGCACAAGCATTTTGCCACAGGTTAGCAGGGGGGAAGGGGGGGGGGTGTGGCACAGGGTCCTAATTCCGCCAAAACGAGTTCAGCAAAAATGAGGGAGTGAAGGCAAAATGTCTGGGGGAATATCATGCCAAGGATGTCAGGTCTAACAGACAGTTAACATTTTATGGGTGAAATACTTTCATGACTAAGTTGTGGTCCAGTTTTAATGGTGTATAAATATCAAATTTGTATTTGTGAAAAAAATGGGTTCAATTGGAACACTGTGTTTAAAGACGTTTTTTGTAAAACAGAAACAAGACAAAAAAAGATTTGTGTGTTTTTAAGTAATGCATAATTCCCAACTAGCAAATCACAGGCACATAAATAGCCGAAATGTAAGAATTACTCTATTACCTATTTAAGAAGTGTAAAAGCTTTGAACCCTCCTTGTATAGTGATTTCGCTAGGACAGGTGGTAGAGGTGATGAAGATCTTTCCTGAGCATGGTCTATGTTGCTGTTCCTGGGGGCTGTAGGCAACTTTCTACTTGAGTATCTTTTGCTAGATGTTTTACCTCTTAATGTTAACAAAGAGCCCACAGAGTACCTCCAGGCTCCAGTATGGTACTGCAGCATGTAGATTCTCTTGTGACTACAATGCAGCATGTTACTACAGCACCTAGGTTGTTTTGGGGCCATAGTGCAACATATTACTACAGCATGCAGCTTCTCTTGTGAATACATTGCAGTGCAGTGCATTACTAAATCATGCTGCTTCTCTTGTGCATACAAAGTAGCATGTTACTACAGCATGCAGCTTCTTTTGTGAATACTATGCCGCCATCTTCATACACATCAGTAGACTCTAATGCAAGTCATTATTGGCTCAGTTACTTACTGGTAATCATTTTTACTCTGAGTCATTGCTTTCCTCGTCATAGTACTGACCATTAGGCACTCCATGTTCATGGCACAAAATTTGCCTATAAAAGAACAAAATACCCACCCAATATGGAGTCTTAACAGAAAGTTCCTGTCTTATGACCCATAAAGGTGGAGTGAACCTAATCAGATCCTGTAATACAAAGCAAACACTTAAAAACTAACATTTCCCATAGGCGGGAGGGAGAGATACAGGACTGTGACGAGGAAGACTATGAAGTAAGTAACCGAGTCATTACCTTCCTCCTCCATCTTCCTCGTCACAGTCCTGACCATTGAGCGTATACCAAGGCCACGGGGTGGTGGGTATGACAACCCAACAAAGATGCATAAAAAAAAAGATTACAGAAGGAAATAACAAATTAGTGCACAGCAGCAAGAAAACCCGAACCAAAATCTGCAGACAACACTTCTCCCATCCTTAATTTATAATGAGAGATGAACGTATGGGGGGAGGGCCACGTAGCTGCTGCACAAATGTCCTTCAAAGAAGCCTCTTTAAAGGCTCTCCTTGAAGAAGCCACCCTCTAGTGGAATGACCTTCAAGAAGGAAGTGAAAGCCCAGAGTACCCCAGGAACCCCAGGAAACTGCAGACCGAACCCAACGGGACAGGGTTGCAGTATTATGCCGATCACCTCTATTTGCCACCCCAAGCGTAACATAAAAAAAAATCAACTTTCCGGAAGGGGGCGTTAATCTCAAGATAAATAACAAGAGCCCTTGTTAAATTAAGAGAATGCAACAAAATCTCCTCTTCTTAAGGAGAAGGAAAAAAAGCAGGAAGAGCAATTTCCTGAGACAGATAAAAAGGGGATGGAATCTTAGGCAGGAAAGAGGGGTCAGGGGAAGAACTACTATGTCCTGAAACAACCTTAAATAAGGAGGGTGAGTAAGCACACCTCCTGTCCCCCCCAATCGGCTGCTTGAAGGAATGGCCACAAGAAAGCAAACCTTAAGGGTCAGAAAATGCAGGAATTCTATAGAGAGGGGTTCAAATCGAAGCCTTTGCAAGGCAGCAAGGACCAGTGGTAAATCCCACGGGGGAGCAGGCGAACTAACCACTGGTCTCCTTAGGTAGAAACTCAGCAAGAGACAAGACAATAAAGACTTAAAAGGGAGAAGGGAGGAAGCCCTGATAGCCTTTATTGCCTGCCACTGACTACGTAGGGTAGAAACTGAAAGATCTAGCAAGAGCCCATCTCTTAAGGACTCCAGGACACTACCCCTTTCACAGGATTCTGATAAAAGACCTCTTGAAGAACACAGGCAGAAAAAATCTTCCAGTGCCTTTCATAAATTCGAACAGTTCTCAGCTTCAGAGAATTTTGTATTGAAAGGGCAAACTCCGATGAACAGCCCAAACTCACTAACCTTTTCCTTTCAATTTCCAAACCCACAATGCTAGTTGATTGAGAGAGCTGTGGAAAGGAAGAGAAAACCTGAGAGCGGGGAGGGTGGACACAGTGAAAACCTCCACGAGGGAGCCATGGCCAGACTGTGAAGAAGAGGGCACCATGGTTGACGACACAAGAATGGGACCACCAGCAGGATCTCCACCATATCCTTCCTGCTCTTCACCAAAACCTTGCTGAGAGGAGGAAAAGCAAAATAAGACCCCGAGGCCAGGCAAACTCAGTGTGTCCATTCCACATGCTTCCGGTCATGGTAGAAGAGAGCAGAATTTTGGTAGAGCGTCCCGAGGGGAAGCAAAAAGGTCTAGCGATGGAGTCCCAAACCTCTCCACAATTTCTAGGATGCCTGAAGTGACAGACACATTGTCACCGAGGAAGGGAGTTGGCGACTCAGCTGATCCGCACACCCAAGTTGTCTTCCAAAGTTGTCTTCCGGCCAAGCCCCTATCTGATCTGCAAGAAGAGCCAGCAAAGGAGAACGAGTCCCCCCAAATGATTTGGATGGGCCTGGACTACTTAATTGTCTGTCCTGATGTGGACAGATTTGTCTTTGAAAAAGGGAACAAAGGTCAGGAGAGCTTTGAAGACCGCTGTATGCTCTTTACAGTTTGAAGTCATCCTGCCTTCCGTGGTTGTCCAGAGTACCTGAGCAGAATGGTCCACCAGATTTTCTCCCCAGCCCCAAGGACTTGCATCAGTCATCAACTATAAAGGTAACAGGAAGATCCAGAGGCATCCTTTCTGCAAGATTAACTGGTTGCAGTCACCACTGAAGTTGCTGAAAGATCTGCTCTGAAACTAGAACCAAGTCATAATTCTAGGATTTTGTGCTCCAGTCTGCCAGAAGGTGATATACAAAATGATGCCTATAAGCCCAAGGAACGAGATACAGGGAGGCAGACATATGTCCCTGAACCCTCAAACAGACCCTTGCTAAATCCGACTGAGTCTGTAGGAGATTCTGTAGACTGGACATGAGGTGTACTTGACGCACAGGAGGAAGGAAGGCTTTCACAATCTTGTTTTGAAAAGTGCCCCTATGAAGTGGAGTTCTTGGGTAGGGAGGAGATAAGACTTTATAATGAACCCAGGGTCCACCAGGCAACAGAAAACCATCTGTACAGCTTCTTAGGCCTCAGCAGTGGCCCGTGCAGGTGAGAGCGGCGGGGCCGGGTTGGGGAGAGGGGACTTGAAAGACAGACGACCACGAGGGAAAATTAAATAAATAATTTTCCCTCGTCAAAATTAAATAATAATTTTCCCTCGTCATTGTCTGTCAAAATCCCTCCCACCCGGCCTCACCCCCTTACCTGCACGGGCCGCTGCTGTTAGGCCTTAAGAAAAGATGAGGAAGAAATCGACCAATCCTCCAGGTAAGAAAACAACAAAACACCCAAAGAATGTAGGAGAAACTACAAGAGGAGCCAGGGTTTTAGTGAAGGCTGAAGCAAGACCAAAGGGAAGCACACTGAATTGGAAATGCTGCCATAGAGCAAAGAACCTCAAAAACCTCTGTGAAAGTGGATGAATTGGAATATGAAAATAGGCGTCCAAAAGGTCCAATGAAGCAAGGATTGACCCAGGAGAAATAAGAGGCACAATCCTCTGCAAACTCACCATCTTGAATTTTTGGTAGGGAACATGAAAATTGACCGTTTTCAAATCTAAAACCGGTGATTGTCCCCTGTTGATCTCTGAACAAGGAATCAGAGAATAACATCCCAGAGTGACCTCTGTCTCGGGCACTGGAATGATAGCTCCCTTCTGGAGAATCTAGTAGATTTGTTTCTGGCGCCCCTGGTACTTTTGGGGATTCAGAGGATTTGGGGTCAGAACGAAAACATCTAGAGAACGGGAAGAAAGGTTAATAGAATAACCGTCTTTGACCAATTGAAGTACCAAGGGATCTGAGACCTCCTTTCTCACAAGGATACAAATTCTCTCATTCGGCCTCCCACTCTCCGATAGTCATGCTTTTGGAGCAGAAGTTGTGGAGGGGATATATGCAGGCTGTTGCTGGGACTTGTCAACTGAGGGAGTACCATGGCTTTGTCCTCTCCTCGAAAGGGCTGAACCTGCTTTTTCAAACGATGGGAGGATATCCAAAAGCACGTCTGAATGGATATCTTTGGCCTCTGATGAAGGTTTCAGAGGAATCAGAAACTTACAGTCTTCAACAGATTTTTTTTAACAATTCCTCTAGTTGAGGTCCAAAATCTTTAACTATATTGAAAGGCATATGAGATAGAAGAGCCTTCGGAGAACTCTCTGCATTCCAGGACCTCATCCATATGTGGTGTCTGGCTGAAATGATGGACCCAGAAATAGCTGCAGCTGCCGCCAGGGAATCAAAAGTAATGCCAGAAAGGAAATACACTTACTGTTCCATAATAGACAATCAAGAGTTTATATCTTCCCCTTGTTGAAATTCTTCTGACAAAGCGTGAGAGTCATGCAGGAGAGATTGAACAACATAAGTGGCATATACTCCTGCCCTGATGGTAAAACTGGACGTGGAATAGGCTTGTTTAGCCACACTGTACACTTTCTTATCCACCTGGTCACTGGGAGGAACATGCTCTGATATGTTGGAACCACTGAAGGCAAGTCCACCTTAACATGAGAGGGGAACTCTTTCTGAAAGTTAATGAGATCTACTTCTTAGCATGGAATGTAGGGACACCAGATTTCTCCACCTAGACCCATTCCCTAGTCAGAAGACCTCGTATGGCCTTGTGGATAGGTAGGGCATCTGGTGCCTTCTGACAATATTGGGAAAAGAAATCCTCCTCCTCCTCTTGCGGAATCACACAGGAAAAGCCAAATTGTCCTTAAGGTGGGTTAAAACCTCCTTTAATTCTGCTCCCTTAATAATAAGCCCTCTCTGTACTTTGTCTAGCCCATTTGACTCTGGATCAGGCTGTGAAGACAGCTTAGCAAGTTTTGCATGCGGCTGCCCTTCCCTTGTCACAAATGCCAAGTCAACCGCCTTATTAATCATGGGCTGAAGGACATCCAAGTCCAATCTTTCAGGATCCTGTGACGTAGAGGGATTAGCCAAAGTCTTCACCTCTGAGTCAGACTCAGGAGAGTGCCTCCGCTTTGCCGCTTTCTTTCCCTCCATGTCTGCACTCAAAAACGCCTACATAGAGACAAAATACAAGTGGCCTATTTAAACAGGCACTTCCAGCGTCTAAGCTGTTGCTTGGCAACAGTGATGTGCAGCGCTGTGTATCAGTCGGCCGACTGTGACAGCAGAAAAAAGGAAGAAGACCCCTTTTAACAGGCATATCTCGCGTATTAAACTGTTGCTCGGCAACAGTGACAAGCAGCGCTGAGGATTCGCTATGCAACGGATTCTAACATACTAGACCTCAACCCCATTGCTCAGCTGGGAGGGAGCCCAGAGAAAACAAACACATGCCTAGATATACAGTGCCTGCTGCCTAATCGCTCTGCGTAGGAGACGGCCCACTGTATCACTTTTCAAAACTCGCCCGCTAGAGCAGGCTGTAGGATATGTGAGTAAAGGAAAAAATATACAAATTGAAAGCAAAAGAAAAGCACTTACTTCTATAGGTGAATCATAGTCACAGGAACACAGAAGAAAAAAACAGGATGTGATTTGGGTTCACCCCACCTTTGTGTCGTGTGACAGGAGCTTCCTATTAAGACTCCATATTGGGTGTTTTTATTTCTTGTATAGGTGAATAGAAAGTTTTCTATCATTTGTGACAAGAATTGTAGATTCTATTAAGGACATGGAGGCGAGGATTATGCTGTGTTTGAAATTTGCCACAGTACAAGGTTGATCACTCATATTTTTCATTTTGTTAATTTCATTAGACCAAGCGTTCCAAAACATTGTTTCATTACCTTCCTCCTCTGTCTTCCTCGTCACAGTCCTGACCATTGAACCACTCCATGTTTAGGGCACAGAATTCTATGGCAGGACCGGAGGCTCCGATTTTGCTTCTCAATCTTTACTACTCCAAAAATAGCAGCCAATGAAAAAACAGTAAACAGTAAAACATACTACATATCCCATGAGGCTTTGAACCACTTCTCTTATAAACCCACCAATAGTCTCTTGGCATCACTTACAAAGTAGAGAAGCACCATCTTTCTGCCTCTTTGTTTGCGAAACAGGCAGTCCCTAGAATCAAGAACCATGTCCATAAGATGAATGAAAGAGCAGTTAAAACTTTTCTCAATGGGGAGTTACCAAAGTCCAGAACATCACATCTCCCAAATGAAGGAAATCCGAATATAGCAACCAGATCTGTGAACGCAGTCCACAGGAAAACAGCCTTCCATAGGCGTATCAGTTTTGTTTGGATTCAGATCCTGAGAAAAAAAGAAGAATGAATCCCATCTCAACACATATTGCATCACAAGGCCTCGGCCATAAGAATCAGTCTGTGCATAGCAGTCACTTAGCGAACAATGAAACCAAACACCCTACCTGTCCAAATGGGTGGGATAATCCTCACCACTGTGTCCTTAATAGAATCTAAAATTCTTGTCGCAAATGCTAGAAAATGTTCTATTTTATGGCAGGACCTTAGGCTCCTATTATGCTGGTTCAAAGCTGGCCAACCACAACAGAAGAAACATGTACAATAGGTTATAATAAAAAATATTAAACATAGAGTCAGATAACCAATCGGGCAGCACAAAGGATATCTTCTAGTCTAGACCCCAGAGCAAAAGCCTTAGACGCTATGGCTCCTCTAGCTGAATGAGCACCCTACATAGAAACATCAATTCCAGCTTCCAACATGACCCAACTGGGCAAGGTCGCTGCCAAGACTGGACGGAAAGGTTTCTGAATAGCTAACAACAGAGGGTTTACAACGCATTGTTTACAACGCATGCCATTACAACGCAAGTCGTTACAACAACGCGTTGTTACATCGCATGCCATAACAACGCAAGTCGTTACAACGACTTGCTGTAGGGGGCAGAAGGTGTTGGATTTGTTGGAATAGTAAATTATACTATTCCAAACACCAGCGCCCCCCCCCTACAGCAATTTGTTGTAACGACTTGCGTTGTAATGGCATGTGATGTAACAACGCATTGTTGTAACGACTTGCGTTGTAATGGCATGTGTTGTAATGGCATACGTTGTAACGAGTGCTATTCACAACAGAGGACCCAAGGGATCAGCACTATGAGCCAAAGTGCGTTCTTCATAAATTTTCAGACATTTTACAACACATAACTTTGCACTGTGTGGAAAAGCAGGATAGTCAATTGATCTGGACATAGTCTTTGTCCTCTTTGAAATAAGAAATGAAACACCTGCTGGAGAAAACAACCTAACTGCAATGTCCAGAGCTCGCACATCCAACACTCGTCTGCATGAAATCAAACAAAAAAGCATAGTTAGCTTAGCAGAAAGTTGTTTCAAGGATAACGTAGAATTGTCAGGCCATGACTCCAATAGTGACAGAACATTGGTCACATCCCATAAGTGAGAGTATCTAGGTTTCGGAGGGTGAGCCACCCTAATACCTTTTTATAACTTATATACCAGAGGACGGATACCTACCAATTTGCCATCAATGGGGTTGTGACCAGCAGACAAACCTGACCTGAAATTATTTACTGACCTGTAACATAATCCAGATTTAGCACATTCAGAAAGGAAATTTAAAATATCTTTTAACCCGTATCCCATGGGATCCACCTCCCGTTGAAGGCACCAACCCACCAATCTCTTCCATGCAGAAGATTATTGTTTTACACTAGGTGTGGAAGGCGCCCAAGCCTAGTGTATAAAGTCTGCAGCCGCAGACGAAATACCTGCAATTTGGCTGTGTCTCCTGATATTTTCCAGGCCATGAGACTAGTTTTGAAGAATCGGAGGATGAGGGAATTCCGCCGGATCCAAGAGGAGCTGATGGAAGACAGGAAGAAGAATGGGAAGGGCTATTGACATTTCCAGATGAGTCGGAAACCAAGACTCTGTTTTTCAAAGAGGAATATTGAGGACAAGGGTTGATGATTGACACCTGGCAAGAGCCACGACCCTCGACATCATCGCAAATGGCTGGAACGCATAGTTCACCGGGCCTGCCCAAGTCTGTAGAAAGGCATCCGTCCCAATGGCCATTGGCTCCTGTCTCCAACTGTAAAAATCTGGGTGTTAAAGCAGGATGCAAAAAGATCCACCTGACAGGGCCCCAGGGAAAGCACAATCTTCTGGAAGATCTGAGGATGGAGCTTCCAATCGCTGTAATCCACAAGAAACCTGGAATTCCAATCTGTTATAAGATTGCCTTTGCCCAGAAGGAACTCCGCTAGAACCGTTATCTTCTGGGAAAGACAGAAGTGCCAGAATTCCCGGGCAATGTTCGCCAGAAGGTAGGATCTGGTTCCCCCAAGCTGTTGATGTAGCGAACCGCAGAGAAATTGTCTATCCACAGGAGTATGCAGTAGTTGCTTTGATTGGAAAAAGTGACCTTATGGCGAAGGAGCCTGCCAGGAGTTCCAAACAGTTGATGTGAAGTCGCAATTCTTTGGACGACCATCGACCGCCGATAGAAAACTCTCAACAACGTGCTCCCCAACCCCAACAACGGGCGTTGGATGTGTTGGCAATGTCGGTGGAGGCCCCTAAAATGGCTTTCCCATTCCATGCGTCCATGTGAAGGAGCCACTAGTGAAGCTTTTCTTGGGCGTCGTGGGACAACGGAACCAGGTGATCGTAGCTGAAACTCTGTTGCAGATAACTAATTTTCAGGCATTAAAGAGCCCTGTAGTGTAACAGACCTGGAAACACTGCTTGAATCGAAGACGCTAGCAATAGCACAATCTGAACCAGGGACCTCAAAGACACCATCTGTTTGGACAGAGTAGACCTCAACTCCCGTTTGTTGGATTTCACTTTCAGTGGAGGAAGCAGTAATTGAGTTTTGACAGAATCCACCTGAAACCCCAAGAATTCTACTTGTTGAGAGGGAGTCATCATAGACTTTTTGGTATTGATCACAAACCCCAGATATGTAATAGAGACACCGTCCAAGAGAGATGTGTTATCAACTGACTTTTGTCCTGAGCTAAGATGAGCATGTCGTCCAGATAGACAATCATGCGAACTCCCATACCCCCGTAGACAGAAAAGTACTGGTTTTAGGAGTTTGGAGAACACCCAGGGAGCTGACGAGAGACCAAAATGAAGGGATTGGCACTCGTACCATTGACCTCTCCAGCGGAACTGAAGGTCCGTCTGTGAGAGGGACAATGAGGACCGACAGATAGGTATCCTTGAAATCGAGACGAACCATCCAATCTCTTTCTTGAAGCAAATCCCTCAACAGATGGATGCCTTCCATCTTGAAATGGTGATAAATCACAATGGGTTGAATTGTCTGAGGTTGAGAACTAGTCTCTGACCTTCACCCTTCTTTTGAACCAGAAACACATTGCTGCAGAAGGCCTGTGGATGCTGGGATGCTGATGCAATAGCTTGTTTTGACAAAAGCTCTAGAATACATGTCTTGTTGGGAAAAAATGAGAGGAGGGGGAAGAGAATATTGGACAGGGGAATGGGACAGTTCTATATGATAGCCACAAACTGTATTGAATAACCAGCAATCCGAAGAGATCTTGGCCCAATTGTGTGAAAAATGGCTTAGTCTGCCAGAGGAAGAGATGAAGGCTGAGAGGTGTTGATTACCTGTAGACTGGTTGTCGGAGTTGTGATAACCCGTTGACTCCTCTGTTAAAGCAACCACAGTATCCTCTGGATCTAGTAAGGAAGAAGCCCGCCTGGGCTGGATCCTGATCATAACCCCTGCGTCTGGGGTTGAAGCACTAGTTGGTTGAAGTGGCCAGTCGAGCGTCCTCTGCTGCGAGCGGCCCGGCCAAAAAGGGGGTTGAATATACGTTTCAAATAGGATTGTGACTTATCAAGGGATGTAAAGGTGTTGATAAATTTGGCAATGTCTTTCACAAACGGATCACCAAATAACTGTCCCTCAGCCAGGGGGCCTATTCAGCAGTTGCCAATTCCACCAGCTGTGGATCAATCCGCAGGAGTATTGATTTGCGTCGTTCGGAAGCTAAAGCACAGTTGGCGTTACCCAATAGGCAGATCACTCTATCCAGCGAGCACCTCAGGGTGAACAGGGGCACCTGCTTCCTGTGCATGAAGTGCCAGGTCAAAGATCTTAGCCAAGAGTCTGAAAACATCAAGAAGCTTATCTTGACAGGCCCGGAGGGCTCTATCAATGCCCTTCTTCGGGTTTTTGTTGTATTTTTTTGAGAAAGGTCAGCATGGAGGTATTGATGTCAGGAGTGACAGCAGTTTTGTAAGGGAGATCAGGCATAGGGCATTCAGATTTTAGAAGGGATCGGACTTCCTTGTCAAACCCTTTGCGAAGGTTCAAATGCATGTAATCAGCCACTGTAGGAGCAGGGGTCCACTCTGTGGATCTCGGGTGGACAATTTCTGAAGTGTCAAAAGTGAAGGGGGTGGAAAGAGAAGGGGAATGGGAATGTTAGTGTTTCTTGGAATGCATGCGAGCGTGGGACTTCTAAGAAGAAGAGGAGTCTGTATCAGTGTCGGTAGCCGGGGGAGGTGCAGGAGGAGGGAGAAGGACTGGGTGCGTCCCTGCACTATAGGCGTGATCATTTAATGCTCCTTGAGTCACTTTAGAAATGACATCCATATGCAGCCATGAAGGAGCGGAGGAGGAAGAAGAAGGGGGAAGAGGGGAACCCCCGTTGAGACAGGAGAGGAGGGATGGAGGAGCGTTCTGCGAGTTCATCTAGGCATTTTGAAATGGGCTGAAGGGCTGAGCTGAGAGCTTTATCCAGGGATGTTTGGACAGATTTGTCAATGACTTCTTCCATAACCTTGTCGTAGTAATAATCCTCATCCTTATTAGGGCCGTAGGCTTCAAGACCCTGATCAAATGTCTCATAGTCAGACATGGTCATAGGAGGGAAAAACATCTCACACACAGAATCCCCAGAGGGAAGCAAGGGGCTTCCAGAAAATATACTAAAGTGGGGAGGGACAGGAGAAACCCTAGAATGTAATTGTGGCAGCCCTGCCCAGCTCAGGATCAGGACGTCAATCGGGGCAATAGCTGGTAATAGGACTAAGGCAAGTCACCAAAAGAGAAATGCACACTGGCAAGGACTTATAAACAGGGAAAAAACCTCTGTTAGAGCCTTGAATTTTTATCAAATAAAGAGCCCCAAGTGACCTCGCTTGGCAGACAAAATCCCCAATTCTTGCAGCCCGAAGAGAAGCGGCACCAGAGTTTCTACAGGGAAGCTGGCAGGCGAAAGAGAGAGAGATGCGCTCGCACCCTTCCCAGATGCGCATGCACGCACATCTCAATTGGGCCCAACGAGCGACCTCGCTCCCGGAAGGGTCTTGCCAAACACTGCGGCTGCGTGAAGCGTAACAGTGCTGAAAGGTGGGGGGGCCTCAGAAACTACAGAGATAGTATTCAAAATGAAGGAGACAGGTGCAACACACACTGGGGCAAGGGGAAAAGTGTGCGGGCTGCGAAGCGGTCATACAAAGGAATGAGGCACGTAGCGCCGACAGCCAAAATAACCTGTGAAAGAAACCACCATGTGGGCACCAGTATGGAACCGCTCTCATAGCGCGCACGCAAAAACACAATAAACTACTTAACCCATTAGTATAGGCCCAAATACATTATGCAATGGAAACAAAATAGAGAGGCACTAATCTTGACAGGGGAGCAGCCAAGAGAGGTAGAAAGAAGGTGCCTCTCTATTTTGGAGTGATGCCAAGAGACTATTGGTTGGTTTATCAGAGGCATGGTTCAAAGCCTCATGGGATATGTAGTATGTTTTACTGTTTACTGTTTTTTCATTGGCTGCTATTTTTGGAGTAGTAAAGATTGAGAAGCAAAATCGGAGCCTCCGGTCCTGCTATAGAATTCTGGGCCCTGAATATGGAGTGGTTCAATGGTCAGGACTGTGACGAGGAAGACAGAGGAGGAAGGTAAGGAAACAATGTTTTGGCACGCTTAGTTTAATGAAATGAACGAAATGAAAAATATGAATGATCAACCTTGTATTGTGGCAAATTTCAAACACAGAATCCTGCCTGCCAAACAGGTGACAACTCCTCCTGCCACAAAAAGCTTAACGCTGCTGTGCGAATTTAAAGTCCCATCTGAAAACTAATCAGCCCCACAGCTGCAAAGCTGCACTCACAAGTACAGAGAGCCATTATTTCTCGTGAGAGATGCCTGTCCCTGAAATAGATTTCTCCATCAACTTCTGGCAGCTGCTGCACAGCTCGCAGACAGGTAGATAACAGTATTGAAGTCCCAGAGGCTGAGCCAGGTCAGCTTGGATCCAGCAGCGCAGATACCTGGTGTAGCAGTGACAAGTTATTTTGAAGAAACAGCTGTACCGTCGCCGAGTTTTTGATAAGCAGTTGTATGATAAATGACAACTTAAACAGGCTGGGACATCTCTGGTCCATGCATCCTTCTCACACAGGTTCTTGGTTTCTGATGTGACACTTAATCCCAGCATGCATTCAGCCCAAAAAGACTCTTACATTTTCATTATGCAATATCACAAACTTTCTGTGCTTAATTTGTGACCATGCAAAGAGAACACCTGTAATTAACACTAAACCCATCAAACCTAGAGAATAGAATGCCAAGAAAAAGAAAATAAATAATATTAGTAGTATTATTATGCTTTCATTGCAAAGCAGGGCTTTAGGGCTTCATTTGTAATAAAAAACACTATATGTCGGAGCTCAAAGTTTTTCTTAGCAGCCCCCCACAGAATGCTAGGGACTCTAAATACCAAGACTGCCCAGTCCTCTTTCTACCTCATGCCTCTTTCTAGCACGACCCTGCACTGCCTGTCTCTTTTGTGAACTCTTTTTGGATCTTTTTCATCCCTGCTTTCACATTTTAGCAGTGGTTTCCTGTCTTTTTCTTCCCCCTTCTTTCTTGCAGTGCTTAATTTGTAAAATAATAAGTGCCAGGGCCTTTTTCAGTAGGCCACTGCAGCGTGCATCCCCCCTAGCCCCAGCCTGCACGGCCAATGACAGTACCAACACAACTACTAACCATCACACTCCTACAAGTGGGACAATTCGGACTATTCCAGGCCCCCAAAGTGATAAGAATGGCTTGGGCGGCAGGTATTTCTATTTTTTAAGGTATAGTAAGTTAATAAACAACTGTTCTTGTGCTCAACTGTAAATTAGACAAGCAGTGCCACTGTTAGAAATGGGGGTCTCTAGTTGGCAGAGGTAGGCACCTTTGACCAAGTAGGGGCCCTTGCTTCTAGTCAGGGTAAGGGGGATACACTCCTAAAATAACCCCTGCTCACCCCCTTGGTAACTTGGCACGAGCAGGCAGGCTTATCTCAGAGGCAGTGTGTAAAGCATTTGTGAACACATACAGTAATACAGTGAAAACACTACAAATGGACATCACACCAGTTTAGAAAAATAAGTAATCTTTATCTAGACTTAACACAAGACCAAATGACAAAAATCCACAATACAGTATTCAAAAATTTGACTTTCAAATGGTAGAAATAGCTTAGTTCAATGTAGATGGTAAATGTGACACTTTACTCTCAAAGTACCTTGGATGCGTAACGCAACATAAACAAAAGGGTCGCAGGGAAGGCGATGCGTCAGTTCCTTGCTTCGGGGGAGGCGGCGCACCTGTTCCTTCCTGCAGCGCAGGGGAGGCGATGCGTCTGTTCCTTACCGGAGATGAGGCGAAGCGTCTGTTTCTTACTGTGATCCGGTGCGATGCGACAAGATGGCGCCTCGATGCGATGTGACGATCCGGTGCGATGCGACAAAATGGCATCTTTGATGCGATGGGGCAACTTGGATGCGATGCGTGCACGCCCGACGGCCGTGCGGCGAACTTTATGGTTTCTTGAGCCGCGACAGGCCCTGCGGCGCGCTTCTCCTGTGATGCGACGGCACGCTTCTCCGGTGATGCGACGCGCTTCTTCGGTGATGCGACGGAAAACTGCTGTGGCGGCGACATGCTTCTTCGGCGATGCGACGGCAACAGCTGCGGCGGCAACACGCTTCTTCCTCGTTGCGTCGCGCTTTCAGCTCCCAGCGACACGCAGTCTCCAGAGGGCCCAAAACAACAGCAGGCACCTCTCTGCAGGTAGAATTCCCAGCAAGGAAATTCAGGGGAGCTGGTGGCGAAGTCTTTGTATCCCTGAGACTTCAGAACAGGAGGCAAGCTCAGCTTCAAGCCCTTGGAGATCTTCCTCAAAATGATTAAAGTACACACAAAGTTCCTTTTTTCCTTTCCTTGGCAATAAGTAACCACTGCAGGCCAACCCCAAACAGCAAACAGCACAGGGGCAGTCTCCTCCTTCAGCTTCCTTGGTTTCTCTCCTTGGCAAAGTTTCATCTTGATTCCCAGAAGTGATCTAAAGTTCTGGGGTCTGGGCCCCAATATTTATACTACTAAATCCTTTGTTCTCTGAAGGCAGAGAGTGTCTGTACCTAGTCAAAACCAGTTCTGTCCTCCCTGGTGCAGCTTCCTGGCAGGAGGTGGAGACAGCATTGTTGAAAGCAGACCTGGCCCAGGTAGCTGAAAGGAAAACTCCTCCCCCTACTCTCTATTCTATGAAGGCTGAGGCAAGTGAAAGGAAATCTCCTCCCCCTACTCTCTATTCTATGTAGGCTCTATTCAGCCCAGCCCTGACTCATCAGACTACTGGAGCCAAAGCCCTCTCCAGCCCCCTGTCACTCACAAACCAGACATGGAATACACAAACCTAGCAGAGGCATACTGGATGGTTAGGCAAGAAAATACCTACTTTCTAAAAGTGGTATTTTCAAACACAGAATGTAAAAATCACCCACCCTAAAAGATGTATTTTAGCATTCTGAGTTCAGGCATACTAAACTTTATTTTCCTATCTTGTTCCTTGGGTCAGTTATGCTTATAAGATGTTATAATCAAACTGTCCATTCTGGCCTATGGGAACAGATAGCCTTGCAATAGTGAAAAACGAAATTGGCTGTAATTCACTATCAGGACATGCCACACACATCAGGGCATGTCCTACCTTTCTCATACAATGCACCCTGCCCACAGGGTTAACTTGGGCCTACCTTAGGGGTGACTAACATGCAGAAAAGGGATGGTTTAGGGACTGGCAAGTGGGTGCACTTGCCAAGTCGACATGGCAGTCCCAGACTGCACACAGGCTCTGCAATGGCAGGCCTGAGCCATACTTTAAAAGCTGCTTCTGTGGGTGGCACAATCAGTGCTGGAAGCCCTCCAGCAGCATTTGATTTACAGTACTGGTGCACTGTACTGGGGTCTGACAAGTAAATCAAATAAGCTAATCATGGAGTCACTAATCCATTACAACAATTTACAATAGGGAGCACTTGCACTTTGGCACTGAACAGCAGTGGCAAAGTGCCCAAAGCATCTAGACCAGCAAAAACATAGCAAAAACATAGCAAAAACATAGGAGGCAACAGTGAAAAATGGAAGGGAGACCCACGCCAATGGTGCCAGGTCTAACACGTGTCCCCTCCAGCTGAAATGTGGGGAGAACTACCCTACCTCTTGGGAGTTCTCTTCACTAAGGCGGAAAAATCTGGACAGACCATCAGCATTGGCGTGTTCTGTACCAGGGCGGTGTTCCACCGTGAAGTCCATCCCCTGTAGGGAAATGGACCACCTCAACAGCTTTGGATTCTCACCCCTCATCTGCATCAACCATCTGAGGGGCTGTGGTCTGTCTGAACCCGGAAGTGAGTCCCAAACAAGTATGGTCTCAACTTCTTCAGTGCCCAGACCACAGCAAACGCCTTACGCTCAATTGCACTCCACCTCTGTTCCCGTGGAAGTAACCTCCTACTAATGAAGGCTACAGGTTGGTCTAGGCCTTCCTCATTCATCTGTGAAAGTACAGCCCCCACACCATGCTCTGAAGCGTCTGTCTGCACAATGAATTCCTTTGAGAAGTTGGGCGCCTGAAGCACGGGCAGTCATCAGGGCATCAAAAGCTTTCTGACAGGTGTCAGTCCAGTTCACTTTTTTGGGCTGCTTCCTGGAAGTCAGCTCTGTCAAGGGTGCAACAATGCTGCCATACCCCTTGACAAACCTCCTGTAGTACCCTGTGAGTCCTAAAATGGCTCTCACCTCTGTCTGGGTCTTGGGGGGGTTCCCAAGCCAGGATGGTCTCAATCTTGGGCTGTAGGGGTGCCACCTGGCCGCTCCCAACCTGGTGTCTCAAGTACACCACGGAACCCTGCCCGATCTGGCACTTACTCACCTTGATCGTGAGGCCTGCCCTCCGCAGTGCCATCAACACTTCCCAGAGGTGGCCCAGATGTTCTTCCCAACTGGCGCTGAACACTGCGATGTCATCCAGGTAGGCACTGCAATCTTCCAGTCCAGCCAACACCTTGTTGACCAACCTCTGAAAGGTGGCAGGGGCATTCTTCATCCCAAAGGGCATAACCCGGAATTGGTAGTGCCCTTCTGGTGTGGAGAATGCTGACCTCTCTCTTGCCCCATCAGTGAAGGCGATCTGCCAGTACCCAGACGTTAAGTCAAACGTACTGAGGTACCGGGCAGCCCCTAACCGATCAATGAGCTCATCAGCTCTGGGGATGGGGTGCGCGTCAGTCCTGGTGACTGAATCGAGTCCTCGGTAGTCCACACAGAACAATAGTTTGGGTGTGGCACCCGGAGCGGCAGCCTTTGGGACCAAGACCACTGGGCTGGCCCAAGGGCTGTTAGAGGACTCTATCACCCCTAAGGCAAACATCTTGGAGACCTCCTCCTTGATGCAAGCTCTCGCCCTGTCAGTCACTCTGTAAGTTTTGTGTTTTACAGGAAGACTGTCCCCAGTGTCCACATCATGGACGCACCACTCAGTGACACCGGGAGTCAGGGAGAACAGATCAGGAAACTGTCCCAACAGTTGGCGACAGTCACCCTGCTGCTCAGGGGTCAGGGCGGAAGAGAGGTTCACACCGTCCACTGACCCATCTTGCTCTGTTGCAGACAGGAGGTCAGGAAGAGGCTCAGTCTCCTCCTCCATTCCATCATCTGTCGCTAGGAGCATGCCCACTTCGGACCTCTCCAAGTGGGGCTTCAGGCGGTTTATAAGCAGGACCCGCAAAGGGTTCCTAGGAGACCGCAAGTCCAACAAGTAGGTGACATCACTCTTGCGCTCCACCACCTCAAATGGTCCGGTCCACTTATCCTGGAGCGCACAAGGCTCCACGGGGGCCATGACCCACACTTTATGTCCAGGCTGAAACTCGATCATAGTGGCATTCTGATCATACCACCGTTTCATCTCCTCCTGGCTGGCTTCCAGATTCGCCTGAGCGAATTGTCTGAAACACCGAGTTTGGTTTCTGAAGGCCAGCATGTAGCTATATACATCCTGGGGAGGTTTCCTGGGAGCTTTCTCCCAGCCTTCTTTTACCAAACTCAGAGGTCCTCTTACAGGGTGACCATATAGCAGTTCAAAGGGACTGAACCCTAAGGACTTCTGTGGCACCTCTCTGTAAGCAAACAGAAGGCATGGCAAGAGGACGTCCCACTTACGCCTCATAGGTTCCTCAAGACCCATAATCATGCCTTTTAGGGTCCGGTTGAATCTCTCAACCAGCCCATTACCTTGGGGGTGGTAAGGAGTGGTTAACTTGTAGGTTACACCACACTCCTGCCACAGGGACTTCATATACTTAGATATGAAGTTGGTACCACGGTCTGACACCACCTCTCTGGGGAACCCCGCACGGGAGAAAATCCCCATCAATGCACGTCCCACCACGGGGGCCGTCACAGTTTTGAGAGGGATGGCTTCCGGGTACCGGGTGGTATGGTCCACCAAGACCAGGATGAACCTGTTGCCCATGGCTGTCTTGGGATCCAGAGGCCCCACAATGTCAATGCCCACCCTTTCAAAGGGGGTGCTCACCACAGGGAACGGTTGGAGAGGAGCCTTGTGTTTCCTCTCACTCTTACCACTTGCCTGGCAAGTCTCACAGGTCCTGCAATGAGTATCTGAACTCTTGCGCATTTGGGGCCAATAAAAGTGGGTGACAAGCCGTTCAAAGGTCTTGTCTTGCCCCAAATGTCCTGCTAAAGGCACATCATGAGCCAGACCCAGTAGGAAGGCTCTGAAGCGCTGGGGTACCACCAGCACACGGGCTGACCCAGGCTCAGCAACCTTAGGCTCGCTATACAGGAGACCATTCTCCCAGTAGATCCAATGTGATCCAGACTGATCACCTTCTGCCTGGTTTGTGGCCTGTCGCCGCAAACCCACATGAGAAGGGCACTTCTTCTGCTCCTCGCAGAACTCTTCCCTGGAGGGTCCTCCTTCCTGCTGCCAATGGGTCAGCTCAGGCAGGTCCCCCAGTTCAGCTACTTGTTCCCCTGTAGGTTCCAGGGCATCCCCCTCAAGGTCTGCCTCCTCCTGGACCTGGGGAACTTCGGGGGCTGGTTTCCCACGCCCCCTGCTTCTTCTCTTTAAGGCAGGCACCTGGGCCACTCTTTCAGGCTCCAGGTCCTCTTGAACACCCTTACTGGCTGCCATGGACCGAGTGGTCACACACGCCCACTCAGGCAGACCCAACATCTCCAAATGAGACCTTCTCTCCACCTTAGCCCAAGGGGAGCTTTCCAAATCATTGCCTAGCAGACAGTCAACAGGCATGGCTGGCCTCACAGCTACTTGAAAGGTATCTGAGACCCCCCCCCACTCAAAGGGAGCCTGGGCCACCTTACAGTGGCTCTCTGAGTTGTCAGCGGCAACTACAGGGTAAAATGCATGGGGGATCACCTGCTCTTCAGACACCAGCCGACAACTGACAGCTGTCGCACTGGCTCCGGTGTCTCTCAGAGCCTCCACCCTATGGCCATTGATGGTCACCCACTGTCTTTCTCTCTCTCTTGCTATGTGTCAGTATGTCCAGAATGTACCAGAATATCATTGCCTTAATATCCACAGAGAAAAATATTGTGCCCTAGATATTGATTGCAAACATATTGCTCTATTGCAGTTAATAGAAAATCGACATCCAACTGAGCGATATTGTTAAAAAATATACTTAGGACACAATATTAACGTCAGACGATATTTTGACGAAGATATTCTGACATAGAACCCTTTCAGTGTTACAGCAGCACAGTTTGTGAGTCAGTTACTGTGTGACTGAGTGAGATGACACTTTTTGCAGCATCTTCTTCCAGGATAAATTGCATTTTTTGGGATCATATGAATTATCTTGGCCACCCAAAATGACACTAATTAGAAGACCAGTCCTCAGTTGTTCCTACAAATAGTGCAGTTTAATAGGATCAGCTTGCAGAGCACAATCGTAGCAAAGTCACAAGGACCTGCAAGCAAGCGGACAAAATAGCACACATGAGCATGCGCCTTGAAGCCCGCTCCGGACTAGATTGCGTGAGATCACTGGCACTTATGCGGTATTATTACAGGTTGAGTTATTACGCTCATAGCACATACATTATTTTCTTTTACCATTATATAAATATTTATTGAATACCAGAAAACGCCAAGGATATCAGTGCCATGGACAAAAACACCTTTTGCCAGTAGCACCCAAGCAAAAGAGCTATTTGGGCTGTAGTCGTGCTGACAGGTCCTATGGGATTTAATAATGTCCTCATGACACTCATTTTTTTACCAGTGCTGCAAAAAGAGTAGCCAATTCCCATTTGTACTAACTGTATATGAATATTCCCTAAGTATTTCTATTTTCAAAGTTTTGCGGTCAGGTCACAAATGCATGTAAGAGTACCTAAAAGAGAACTACCGGAGTACTATCTCCCATCATCCAAAATGCTTTAGTGAAGAGACTACTGGGTGTCTTGGTTTAGGCAGGAGGAAGTCTGTCCACGGGCACTTGATGCCATGGTGGGTAGAAATCCACAGAACCCTTGCATCTCTAGAAGATGCACACGAGCAGACATGGCTCAATTACAGATTTTGACACTAATCTCTTTCTGTATTGTGGCCTTGTATATTGTGACAATGAGCTACTTTACTTAGGTTCTGTGAGGAAGGTCTGCAACATATCCTAACACTGTCCACCCCCACTCTTGTCCTTTCAGACCTGTAGCCCTGTATGCACTGATTATGAATTTTGTATCGCGCATACCTAGCTTAGAGCGCAGTGGAACACTGTCCCTGTAATCACATTACATTAGGAATCATAGTATAGTCAGAATAACAGGAGGACTAAAGAGTTTTCCAAAGTATTGGTAGAGGGCGGTGACAATAGTTAGCTGGATTAAACTAGGCACATTTTTCACCTTTTAAAAAATGATAATAGGGAAGAAAAGAGCTGAACTGGTTCCAGACTAGAGTTTCAAGTTCTTGAGGCCCAATACTTCTACTTGCTGTTTTTGATTTCTGCTCACAGGGAGTTTCCATCCTTAATTAACATCTGCTCCCAGCAGGCCATGGGCCAACACAAATTAAACAGGTGTATTGTCAAGGAAAGCCGGTTGATGCAGAAGAAAGGCTGGTAGGATATTCACACAACCCTAAAAAGTATGGCGGCCTCAAGAGGTAGCTACTGTAGAGAGAAGTAGTGACTCTGTGTGGTTGAGTTTCTTAACCCCTCATTCGAGGTGTGCCATGAAACCGTTTTAAAGGGTGCGGGACTCGATTTCAAAATTTCAGTGAGTAGGGAGTTGCCTCTATCAATGTGGGAGTTCACCAGTGTTTGAACGACTCTTTGAAGCTCCTTAAGGCCAAGAAGTGGGTGTACATATAGTGAATAGTTACAAACATTGATCATTCAAAGCTCCCAATCACAACCCGCCTTCCTAAACATTGTCACTGCTGTCCTCAAACTGCAGGAACTAGGGTTGACTTTTGTCCCCATGTGATCTATTGACTCCATGTAGCACCACATACAGGAGAACTAAAGGAGTACTCTATTACATATACTTACATGCCTTTTCTAATCGTCCCCAAAACTTCCAACTCGCTTTCTGATTTTATGTGAATAATCCCATTTTAAATGTTTTGGGGCCAATTCACAATGGCATGTGTGAGTACGTAAAAGAGTTCTACGAGAGTACCTCTTTATGTATTACAAAATTCCTCCTATTTATTTTCTTACGTCATTCTTTATATACCAGTGATATTGTATCGATACAGACTTGACCCTATGGCATACAAGTACCTTTGAGGTGGCCCAAACGTGGCATGTTTGCGTGATACAAGATGAATAGTGAGTTTAGACCTGAAAACTCGGATTTCAGATATCACTCAATCAGTAGATTTGTAGAGCGCTTCTAATCACTCGTGAGGGTGTCCAGGCGCTGGCAGGGTCTAGTTGATTAGCCGAATAGCCAGGTCTTCAGGGACTTTCAGAACTTTGGAAGAGATGGGGATATGACCATCTCCGATATATTGACTCGCCTCTTCTTTGCATACCTGATGGACTAACCACTTAGGGGCACATGCATCAAAAATGTCATTTGCGATTCCTAATTAGCGAATACTAAGGATTCGCTAATAAGGAATCACAAATGCCTATGCATGTAGGAATTCGCACAAAAATAGCGAATCCCTAAAATTCCTTAATTGCAACTCGCAATTGATGATGCATCCCAAATGCAAAAGTACCGGTTGCAAAGGAGCAGATTCTGAGAATCTGCCCGTTTGCGAGCGTTTTTTCCTTGGATACATGTGGCCCTTAGTTCGTAACTATTTTGTTTTGTTTATTTGTTTTTTGCTAGCGAAGGAGGTCTACCGCAGTGCAGGTACTGAGACAAGATGTAATAGCAGGTGGGTTCGAGCGAATATGTGTGTGCGAGCGGACGATAACAAGCGCATGCCATTTCAAGCGCCACAAAAGGGAGCGCCTGGATTGCCTGTGCAGAGAAGCGCTTTTGATTCGTTGTTTTGACAGGCTGGCAAATCAGCTTAGCGAGAATGCCATATGCAGCCTGGATAATAAGAATTTCATTCAGTACTTTTCTTTGATCCGGTGACTTGCTCTGGCAGAAAACAAAAAATAAGCGTGCAATCCGGACTTGTAGCTGCAAATAGAGACATTGATGTTATCAAACAACAGATGTTGCTAAAGTTAGCTGCGAGATGTACCTCTGGTTAACTTTTATCATAGCTTTATTAAAAAAAAAAGATATATAGCATCTGTCGCTGGCTCAGCCTTTTTTCTAACACCTGCAATGCCCAGCCTCATTCAGTCCGGGGAACTGACGTGCATATTTACAAGCCCCTTTTAGTGATGTTCCTGTGGCGATATGGACTTCTCCTTATTTACAAGGCAGCGTTAAGCCACTTAGCGTGGCTTAATGCTGCCTTGTAAATAAGGCCCCCTGTCACGCTGTACTTAGCTTGAAAGGGGAGGGTAGTGGGTGTTGCGGTGGGCGTTCCACCGCAACACCCATTGATTTTGACGCTGCCCCATATTTACAAGGGCAGAGTAAATATGTGGCAGTGCCAAAATGAAGACCAGAGAAAACCTGGTCTTAAACAGGCGCAACAAGGAGAAATGTTTCATTTATCCTCGTTTTTGCTGTTTCTATGTGTGCTGCGTTGTGCAGCAAACATAGAAACAGCAAACGACCATTGATTGTTTATGTGCAGGAAGGTGACCCTTCCTGCAGATAAACAATCAATTAAAAAAATGACGTTTTGCAACTTCTATGTGTGCTGCATTAAGCAGCACTCATAGAAGTTTCAAAATGCCATTTCAGATTGTTTATGTGCAGGAAGGGACACCTTCCTGCGCATAAAAAATCTTCCCCTACAACGCAGGCACCCTTGCACTATGGTGCAAGGGTGTCAGCGTTAGCGCTAGGCAGCTAAAATTAGCACCAGTGCAGGGGAATCGCAGGGCTGCACCTTATCCTTGTAAATACGGTGCAGCCCTGCGTTTTGGAAGTGCGGAGCCCGGCATTGAGCCAAAGTGGGTAACGCCACACTCCGCCACTTCCTAGTAAATATACCCCTGAATTCCCTTTTCTGAGTATCCCAGCTATCACACCACTTCCCTCCTTCCGAATTAAACCACCTTGTGCCCTTTTTGACTTGCCCCCCACCCCCAAATAGTTAGCCCCCTGTTCTCTGACAGGGAAGCCTCATCTCCACATCCTTGATCGGATTTCCTTCTGCCACCCCCTGAAGCGTAAGACCCCTTTCCTCTAGCTTTACTAGCATGCCTCAAGGCAGTGTGATAGCATCATCTCTGTCAAGGGTCACATGAAGCGCCTGTGGTACGGTGATGCTCAAAATGTGTCTTTGTGTGTATTGTGGGCTACAGGAGGAGCCACCATATCTTTCTAGAGACATTGCAATGTCACTGGGGCTCCCTAGGATGGGTTTACTTTTCAGTTCTCTGTCCTCACTCCAGAGATTATATACCTCTGGAGCTAGTCCAGTGGAATTCAATAAAGTCATAGAGTGGTATAGTCCAGTTCATAGTCTTGTGTTTGTTGACCCAAGCGAATCCTTCACAGTTCTACATGTACTTCTACGGGTGCAGCAAGGACCCCAGGCGTCCTAATGCAGGCAAACAACCTAGGCCTGCCATACCTTTGTTGGGTACCGAAACACAGTCATTATTGGGGAGCAGAGGGGACCTCGGACCCTGAGCCTCGGTGCCCCTGTACCAGCTGCCCCTGATTCTTCATACAAATGATATCCAAATACTATTTATTTCATCTTTAAAAAAAATAATTCCATTTCGATAAAATTCCTTCCTGTGAACATGTTTTGTTCCAGAATGCCCAATTTCATGGGACTTCCTCAGGGTTTATACTTGGTTATGGTATAGTTCAGCCCCAATGAGCAAAGTTTTCTAATAACCGGGTGCCCTTTACATAATGTAATACTGATTATTGCAAACTTTGTATTTGTTTTACAATTAAATCAGGTTAATTGGGTATGCTTCATATGTAGAAGGATTAGATTGGATCAAACACACAGGACGGTGAACTGAATTGTGTGCTATTTTACTATGATGTTTTTTTTTTTTACATTAAACTCATAAGGACCTGTGACTTCCCATGACTACTAAAGGGCGAGCTGGGTTACTGGTTAGTGTAATCTGGTGAACTGGATATTTTGGGCAGCCAGATAGTCACAGTGACACTCAGCACCTGGTTATGTGAACAACCGAGGTGTGCCTGTCGGTAGTTTCCTGGCTGCTGTTTGTATCTTACTGGATGTATGACGATATCACGCATGCATTACATCGCATGCCATTAGATCTCGGTTTTAACAACGCAAGTCGTTACAACGACTTGCGTTGGACTTAGGAGTAGTTTAATTTACTATTCCAACTCCAGCCTATGTACAGTAGGGAAGGTGTTGGATAGTAAATTAAACTACTCCTTGTCCTATAGCGCCCTCCAGTGCATGTCGTTGTAACGACTTGCGTTGTAAAAACCGCGATCTAATGGCATGCGATGTAATGCATGCGTTCTAAAGGTTGTTTCCCATCTTACTAGTTCAATGGAAGCAACCCCCAGTGCCTATCCAGACAAAACTAATCATGTCTGAGTCTCAGCCCAAGGCTCCTAAAGCTGGACTCTTCCTCTGTGCTCTGGAGCAAGTTCAGCAAGAGAGGCCTCTGCAGCTTTTCTGATCCAGTCCTACTTGGACCCAGAGCACACCTAGTGTCCGGTGTTTCCATGGTTATCAAGAATCTGGACTTCAGGTGGAATGATCCTGGAGGCGCAAGCCTGATCAAGGTACTCTTCAGGGAGCCTGTTGGTAAGGATCTATCTAGGGGTGTCCAACATAGGTCCAGGTCGGCAGGATCTATGCCAGATTATGAAGATTGCACTGGCTATGTAAAGGGGTAATCTTTAAAATCAGTACATGTAAATGTATCTTATGTGCATATCCTGAAGATCTGGGCTAGATCAGGACAACCTGGACCTATATTGGACACCCATGGAATAGAGACACCTAAGGACAACTTTGTCATTTGTTAGCCAGCTGTCTTATATATTACCGACATCCTCTTCATCATCTTACTTCTCTCCGCCCCAGTTAATGTTTTTTATTGTTGTTTGCCCCTTCTTACTGCAGTGAATATATTCTTGTGTTTCAGTGTTTATTTAAGGCCCATCCCAAATATTTATTTAGTATAAAGTATCGACCTGCATTGTTTTTATAGTTGGTCCAACTTCTCAAAGTAGCCTTATGCTTGGCTTACTACAATAAAATGTCCACATTGATAACTTTTAAAAAGTTTCTGTTCTCCATTCATGCGGTCTAGCTAACTCCCTCTACAGCCTGTAACATAGCCGGTGGGTGAAGTCAGGGAAGGAGTCTGTGTATGAGGGCTTGCTACAGTCAGCTACACCCACTCACCTTATCCCAGTGTGCCGGGAGGACCTTAATGGAGGTTAAACCCGTGCACTACAGAGCCCTGGAGACCTGCACTGATTCAACATGGGCCATGCACATCTCTGCCTTCAATCCAGAAACTATTATTCACATAATGCAGAGATTCTCGCACTTTGCAAAGTTTAGCACACACACTGCTGTGAAAATGTACTCAACATTTGCTTGTATCTTTTCTAGTGGTTTACACTTTTACTGTTGATAACAAGAGTAGTGACGTCTGGAACTTACAGAATGTCTACGGAATTGTTTGCACACTTTCCTATGTTGTTCTGATGGTCTTTCATCCTCACCACTTGAAGGTTTATTTGTATCTCTGCTAACAGACTTGCAAAGACTTCACACCAATATTTCTAAAACCACACCTCGGCGATCGTCTCAATTGTCATTATGCAAATGAAAAGTGTGATCTTGATGTAGCTTGCAAGATGCTTATTTTCAGATATCTTAGGCAGAGCTGCCATGATTAAACCCTCTTCGGATTATTTATTCTGCTTGGTAGAAATAAAGTAGGTTTTGCTTCACCAGAGATCACCCCATTCCAAAGAATTGTTTTATTCCATGTGGTTTGTCAGAATGGTTCTGTCCATTCCTGATACATCCCTTTGATGTATATTTAATCCTATGGTTTATGTATAATTAATGCTGCATTACCTTCCCAGCAAAGGTGAATTGTCTATATTTTTCTGGCTGCCCTTGAATATCGCATTGAGTGAAAGGTGAATCAGGCTGTGTCTCTCTGCATTGATTCGCAGGCACCAAGACAGTCACCGAGATGTCGCCGGCAGGACTGCGGGGACCCGGCGCCTTCAATGACACCATGGCCTGGACCAAGCTGAAGCGCATGAGGGAGTAAGTCGCGCATTCACGGGGAATGGGGCGGGGACCAGTAGGAGGTGGCCACCTGGGCTGCTCGTCTTGATACATTGGTATTTGACAGCGACAGATCTAACAATGGAAATTGATTGAATGTGCTGAGATATACAGTCATCATATATAAGGTCATCTATTAAGTAAAGCATTACAAGGTGTTTTGCCTTGCACAGGGGGAGACTCTCTGCTGCTTAAGAGTGCAAACCCTAGTGATAATACTCAGTAGTGAATATCACTTTGCTAAAAGTGAATAAAGGAAACAGCATGGAACAAACAGAGACGAATTTAGAAATCTTTGTGCCGTGTAAGCCATATGAACAAGTGGACAAAGTCTTACTATGTGCATGCCCACACTGTGTCAGAGCTGTGGTGTGGCTCCTGCAATAGAATTTCATGCACCCAACATCGTAGTACATTTTGGGGGATTTAGGAAGGTTTGAGGCACTCATCTGAACATTTAATAACACCCAAATGTACCGGAAATTGAGGGCCTATAATGATGCATAATGTGCAATAAAATGCAGATTGTAATGGATATATCGAACTACAGATTCCTCACATTGAATTACCCTAAGCACCAGACTGGATCTGGAAACTTTTTTAGGAATTGCTCCCGCGCTCCAGTGGGTGGCGCTATAGGACTCTTCCTCTGGAAATTATGGACGCGCGTTACCAGTGCCAAGTGATTTGCTACGCTAGCGAGCCGCTTTTAGAAATTAGAATTGTATTGCTCTGTTGTTGGTTTTAATATTTGCACACTCACCCATTTGATTCTTTTATCTTGTATACCTCTCCCCGGTCCACCGCGAGATTATCTCGTTTGAGTGGAGGGAGGCGGGTATCATTTCCGGTATAGAGGGAGGTTAGCACTCTAGTGGCTACCCCCTCTATAAAACCGGATGCTTGCCACGAAGCGCAGCGGACGCGCGTTACCAGTGCCAAGTGATTTGCTACGCTAGCGAGCCGCTTTTAGAAATTAGAATTGTATTGCTCTGTTGTTGGTTTTAATATTTGCACACTCACCCATTTGATTCTTTTATCTTGTATACCTCTCCCCGGTCCACCGCGAGATTATCTCGTTTGAGTGGAGGGAGGCGGGTATCATTTCCGGTATAGAGGGAGGTTAGCACTCTAGTGGCTACCCCCTCTATAAAACCGGATGCTTGCCACGACGCGCAGCGGACGCGCGTTACCAGTGCCAAGTGATTTGCTACGCTAGCGAGCCGCTTTTAGAAATTAGAATTGTATTGCTCTGTTGTTGGTTTTAATATTTGCACACTCACCCATTTGATTCTTTTATCTTGTATACCTCTCCCCGGTCCACCGCGAGATTATCTCGTTTGAGTGGAGGGAGGCGGGTATCATTTCCGGTATAGAGGGAGGTTAGCACTCTAGTGGCTACCCCCTCTATAAAACCGGATGCTTGCCACGACGCGCAGCGGATGCGCGCAGCGGGCGCGCCAGTGGCGCGCCGAAGGCAAGCCCGTCTGCGCCCGTCCGTGCTCAGGAGTCGCCAGAAGCCAGAAACCCTGGTCTTTTCACCTCTGATTCGGAATATCCACCGAGACGGATTTATTCCACCAAAGAGTTGGTAGAGCTGAGGTTCACCCCTTGTCCTGCTGGTAGGTTGGACTCTTGGCCCTCTTACGAGGGTCCTTTTTCCTGTCTGATCTGCCGTTTCCAAGGCACTATTGATAAGAAGATACTCAGTAACCATGTTACGGCTAATATATCACTTTGTGCCCCTTTAGCTAATGCAAACTCCCTTCCAACCTGCAGCAGGGGTGGAAAAGTCTATTGTGTAATGTGAGATCCCTCCCTAAGCATTCTGCCGAGGTTTGGGATCTCCTTTCATCGGTGCAGCCTGACTTTGGCTTTTTAACCGAAACTTGGCTGAAGCCCCATTCGGTTCCCTCTATAGCTCTTGCCTTGCCTGAGGGTTACAGACTTGTCCGTATGGACAGACAGAACAAAATGGGAGGTGGAATTGCCATTGTACATAGAGATAGTATTAAGATCACTGTGCTGGAACAACACAGTGTCCCGACCATGGAAGCAATGGTTTTTCGTATAGACTTTTCGCCCCATATGAGCTGGAACGGGGCCTTGGTATACCGGCCTCCTGGTCCGCTATATGATTTCCCTCTTCAACTTACTGAATTAATCGCCCCTCATGTAATTGCGAGTAGCAATTTTTTGCTGCTGGGCGATTTTAATATACATAGTGAGTGTGGTTCTAATGCGGATACAGGGTCACTTGTAATGGAGTTAGCCACTCTAGGGCTGACCAAGCTTAATGAAGGTCCCACACATGTAGCTGGCCACACCCTGGATATTGTCTTTTCCAATTCCCCTAATGTCTCCTGCAAATCCCCTCAGTTTATGTCTTGGTCTGACCACGCGTCTATTGAATTCTGCATTCAGGCGCCTGGGAAGGGAACTCACATCACCCATGATACTGCCCTTTTTTTTAGACAGTGGAAGAGAGTTACGCCAGAAGGCTTTAATAATTTTTTTGTAGAGCCACGGATATTAGAATCAGACGACATTGAAGAGGCTCTCAACAAGTATAACTTGGCAGTCTCCAGAGCTGTGGACCAGTTAGCCCCTCTGAAACCCTTCCCTAACACCCCTAAGCATCCCCAGAATGCCTGGTATTCCCCTTAACTTCGTGCCCAGAAACGAATCTGTAGGAAGCACGAAAAACCGTGGCGCCTCACCCACGAGGAGGAAGACAAGGATCGGTTTTATATAGCTCAGGCCAACTACCATGGGGAAATCAGGGCAGCCCGCAAAGCTCATTTAGCTCAACAATTAGATCAGGCTAATAATGACCCTAAGGTGCTATATCGCATACTACAGTCTTTTACCAACCCTAAAGCTTGCGAGAACTCAATGGCCCCTACACAAAAATTGTGTGATGACATTAGCTCCTTCTTCACACAAAAAATTGAGACTATCTATGATAAAATAGTCCAATTAGGAGAGCATCCCTCTTCTATTATGACCCCCAAAGTACCTGGGCAGACAGCTACCCAATTGTTGGGAAGTTTTCCCTCAGTGACGCAGGTGGAGGTAGAATCACTGATCCGTTTAGTCAAATCAGGATCACCTCTGGATCGTATTCCGGCAAAAACCACCACCTCTCTTGCCTGTCACCTGTCCCCCTCCATTGCACATCTCCTCAATCTCTCTCTGCGAGGAGGCCTGGTCCCTTTGGAATGGAAAGCAGCACAGGTCTTGCCTATCCGAAAGAACACCAAGGCCCCGCTAACTGAGCTCTCCAATCTCCGTCCTATCTCCCTCCTACCGTTCCTGGGCAAGCTACTGGAGAAACACATAAACACCCATCTCTCCAACTATGTCGAACGGACGGGTAGTCTTGATCCTTCTCAATCAGGCTTCCGCCCTAAATACAGCACAGAATCGGCCCTACTAGCGGTCACCGATAACATCAGGATGACCCTAGATAGAGGCCACTCCACGATTCTGGTGCTGCTGGATCTATCCGCCGCGTTCGACACGGTTTCCCATAAGATTTTGCTCAGGAGACTGGAGGAGATTGGACTTAGAGATTTGGCCCTCCAGTGGTTGACGAGTTTTCTTTCTTCCCGCTCACAGGTGGTTAACCTTGGTCCGTTTCGTTCTGCTGTAACAGAGTTGTCCAAGGGAGTACCACAGGGCTCTTGTTTGAGTCCGACTCTGTTTAATATCTACGTGGCTCCCTTGGCCAATCTGTTAAGGAGTAGCGGGTTTATCCCCGTCTCCTATGCTGACGATACCCAGCTGCTCTTTCCATTTGCAAAATTCACTCCCTCAGTGCAGGTCGCCTTCTCTCTGGGAATGAGAAGTATCTCACAGTGGATGAGGAGTAACTTTCTCCAGTGCAATGTGGGAAAGACGGAGATCATGCTCTTCGGGGAAGCTCAACTACTGTTGACCCCCGATTGGTGGCCCACAGACTTGGGCACCCCCCCTGTCCCTAAGACCTGTGTAAAAAACTTGGGTGTTCGTTTGGAGCAGACTCTCACTATGAAGGAGCATGCCGCACAGACAGCTGGCTCTTGCTTTCATGTGCTGGGCCTATTGCGTCGCATCCTTCCCTTGCTCCCTGATGCATCTAGGAAGACGCTAACCCAGGCGCTTATTTTAAGTCGCCTGGATTATTGCAATAGCCTACTGTTGTCTGCTAATGAGGCTGCTCTTAACAGACTGCAGGTTGTCCAGAATACGGCGGCACGCTTGATCCTGAACGCCCCGCCTAGGACAGCCTCCCGGCCCCTGCTCCTTCAGCTCCACTGGCTCCCAATACGGGAACGTGTACAGTTTAAAATCTGCTGTACCATACATAAGGCCTGGTCCAATTTGGGCCCTAGCTATCTTGCAGAGAAATTCATCCCCTATACACCTCGGCGGTCTCTCCGCTCAGGATCCAAATCCTTCCTTGCAGTGCCCAGCATTAAACGGTCCAGACAAGGTGGGAAGGCTCTTTCCTATCTAAGTCCCTGTTATTGGAACAAGCTGCCTGTGCACCTCAGACAGTGCACGGAACATTCCCATTTCAGGAAACAGCTCAAGACCTTCCTTTTCCGCTCCTGATTCCTAGCAGATTGCTTTTCCACAGGTGGCCCGTCTCGAGCGCAGAGATACCCCTTCGGGGGTCGATTCTGGCACTTTATAAATAAATAAATAAATAAATAAATGGCACAAGGCCATAGATAGGTGCCAACCTTGCACACTAATGTTACTTCCTTTTTATTCTGTGCCCTTCAACGTGGATCCTGAGTTATACCATTGTCTTTCATTGCCTTTACCTGAACGCCAATGTCTTCAAAGCCTTGGGGCTTTACTGAAATTTTGCAGCCTGTCCCTTCAACTTCAGAGCATTTGCTACCTTTCAAGGAGGCTTGACAGACGCTCTATGGCATGGCTGAAACCTTGTTCAGCGCCACTACTTAGTGGCTCCATTACTAGGGACGATGTGTTTGCTCCATGCAACCCTTCTTTTTTGCCTTAGTATCTGACTCTGGATAACCTTGTGGTTCAGACTTCTACCAGCAAATCCAACCCAAATGACATCACAGACTGTATAGGTCATACTGTGGGCACTGGCATGGTGATTCATCATCATCCCGGGATGCGCGTCACAGATTTAGCTAGGCACGTGCAGGCATCCCTTATGGACATGTCTTTTGATGACTCCAGGCTGGTTGAAGGTAAGGCAGATCTGCTTTGGAGCAGTTCAAAGCCATGTAACAGCTTTCTCTTCCCAGCCCACTAGTTCCTTCATCAATACTGGAAAGTCAGGGGTTACTTCGGGGCCCTGCTTACCACCAGAAGCAACTATTTCGGCCTTTCACCATCCCTTTCAGCCCTTTTGAGGCTTCAGAGAACATGGGGAAGGCAGAGGACGGACCAACCAACAACAAGGCTAATCCTCACCCTCCTTTCTCACTGCTGCCGCCGCTGTCAAGCCTCGCCAACTGATGTGCAGTTACTTCAAACCAGTGGGTCCAGCAGCTCACCAATCATGGTTATGCCCTTCCCTTTCAGTCATATGATCCCCCCATCCCCTTTGATTGCTCCTGTTTTCATTCAGATCTTGGCAGAACATGCCTCCAATCATGACAAAGAGGTTAAGTCATTGCTGAAGTAGGGGGCAATGGAAAGAGTCCCCAAGAGAGACAGGGGCAGTGGGTGCTACTCCTGCTACTTCTTGGTGCCTACAAATGATGGTGAGCTCAGACAAGTTGTGGCCCTTCAGTTCTAGAACACCTTCCTTTGGAAGGACGAATTCAAGATACTGACTGTGGCCCATGTTTTTTCTATCCTAGATGGAGGGGATTGGATGGTGCCCTTGGGTCTGCAGGTTGAGTGGTTTCAAGTGCCATCCTGCAGTCCCACATGTGGTTCCTCTGCTTTGTTGCAGAGAAGTAACACTTTCAGTTCACCGTACTGCCCTTTGGCCTCAATGCAGCCCCCACGGTATTTACAAAGGTGATGGTGGAGGTCACAGCCCAAAACTTGACAGCTGGCTGTTGAAGGCGAGTTTATCACAGTCAGTTGTGGACAACCTGCTGACAACCATCTTCCTTTTAGGTACCTGAGGATTCTCCATCAACAAGCCAAAATGCCACCTTCAGCCAGTGCAAAGGATTCCCTTTATAGGGGCATTGTGAACATAGTGACATTCAATGCTTTTCCACCCCATGCAGTGAGTCCGAGGCTTTTGGAATATGATCCAGATGATTTGGGTTGTTCATTCCTGTGTTCTGGGCCATGTGGTTTTGAGGCTTTTTGGTCTCCAGACCTTATGTATTCTGCTCATGCCTTATGCCAATTGGCATATGCATGTCTGTAGTGGCACCTCTGCCTTTAATGGGTTCAGCACTGGGTGTGCCTCTTGGCTTGTATCTGCATTTCAAACAAGGTAGCTCGGGCTTCCAATGCTGGATGAAGAATTCCACCTAGACTTTTTACAGCCCTTCTCCCTACCCCATCCAGAGCTCACAGTGGTGACTGGGTCGACCCTCGGGAGGGGGAAAGGCTCCTGAATAAAGTGGAGACCAGAGGCCTCTCGTCTCTACTGTTGCAGAGAAAAACACATCAATGTACTGGAGCTGCGTGCTATCCAGCTTTAACTCAAGGCCTTTCTGCCTTCCATCAGAGCAGTCCTGTGTAAGTCCTGTTGGACAACACGACTGCCATGTGGTACTGCAACAAACAGGATGGTGTGCGCTCATCCCATTCCAAAGAATTGTTTTATTCCATGTGGTTTGTAACAATAGCCTTTTCCATGCATGACAGATCCCTTCGATGTATATTTAATCCTATGCTTTATGTAAAATTAAGCTCTAATAAGACTTTGTCACTAGCTGGAGCTGCAATTTCCTTGACTGTCAGTCATCTAGCATGGTCCTTGAATGCCAGTGTGGATGAGCTCAGCAGGTGCCATCTAGTCACCACAAGTGACCCCGGCACCCGGAGGTGGTGCAAGCCATTTTCACCCAATGGGACATGCTTTTGGTAGATCTTTTCACCACGTCAGAGAGGACTCCTTAATGAGCCTTTTGTGTTCTAGAGATTCTGCCTTGAGATTCCCTGGTAGACACATTTCGCATACTGTGGGACTAACGTCTTCTTTATGCACGTCCACCTTTATCACTGCTTCCCCAGGTTCTGATGAAGGCCAGAAAGGACAGGGCTCAGCTCATTATGATAGTCCTGGATTGGGCTCGGAGGGTCTGGTATTCTGCCCTGCTGAGTCCAAGCATTTGTTCCCCGTACCACCTCCATCTTCCTCTTCAGGAGGATCTGCTCTCCCAACATCAGGGTAATGTCCCACGCTTGGACTTCCACAACCTACACTGCCATTTGTGAGGATTGAGTGGAACCAGCTTTGTGGGTTCGATCTGCCTGAGGAAGTGTTGGATGTCATCCTGGCTCCTTAACCTCTGTACATGGTGTTGATCTACACTGGGCATTGAGCAAAGTTTATGGCCTGGTGTGAGGACCATTGGGTTGATCAGCTGCAGACTAAACATCTGTTTTTGACCCAGCAAGGCCTTGCTCTGGGCACTTTTAAAGGTTATTTGTCAGTCCTTTTGACCTTTCTATATTTGACGGATCAGCTTTCTTTATTTGTGTCATCAGTTGTAATGCATTTTTGATAGAACAAGGTTCACCTGAAATTCATTCATTTATAACCAAAGAAATCGATTTTAAGCATACATCTAAGGCAAAGAATAATTGATATGCTCGAGCCTTGTAGGTGGTTTAATTAAGCCACAAGACAATCACTGATGAACCACATAGGGTGGAGGACATCTTCGGGATCAGGAACTCACTCCAGCAGAGGCCAGCAGCGCTGAGCAGGTCCTGTTGTAAGCCCAGGCACAGGTCAGCTGGGCAGTTGCAGGGAGGCCTCTGGAGCTTGTTATGTCCTGTAGCTCAGAACAGGAGGTCAGTCAGCTGATCCTTGAAGTCACTTCTACCTGGGATAAAGTGTGCAGGTCCAGTCTTAGTTGTCAACAAGCATGGCAGCAGAGTATCAATTGCTTGCAGCAGCGCAGCACAACAGTCCTTCTTCTGTAGTATCCACAGGTCCTGAGGTGTACTGAAGAGTTGGGCCTGAAGGTCCAATATTTATACTTGGTGCCATATTTGAAGGAGGGGAAGGTTCTGTTTGTTTCCCCCAGAGATATTTGGAATTTCCTGCCTCCCATCTTGTCTGGGGCACAAAAGACTAGTGTCAAACCCTTTTTGAGTGTGCTGAGTCAGAGGCTTTGTGATGTGCAAGTGTGGTAGGTGACAGCTCCACCCCCCATAAAGCCAGAGATGGCCCATTCTGCCAACACCTATTTCTCCTTTGTCTCACTGTCTTGGAACAATACACAAAGTCCAACTGCCAGGTACACCTAGCCATGGTTACAGGCTACAGGCACCAAAGTGTTAGGACAAGAAAATGCCAATTTTCTAAAAGTGGCATTTTCAGAATTGTGACTTAAAATCCAACTTTACCAATAAAGAGGGTTTTAAATTACACTTCTTTAGACACCAAACTTGATATTCCTACTTGCTTCCAATTGAAAGTTATCACTTATTAAATGTAAATATGTAACCCAATGTTATCCTATGGGAGGGATATGCCTTGCAGTAGTGAGAACTGAACTTAAGAGTTTTTTACTACCACGACATGTAAAACCTAAATGCACATGTTCCACTTTTTAAATACATTGCACTCTGTCTTTGGGTGATTTATATGTATTAAAAAGGATTGCTTTAGGCCTGGCAAAAGGTTTCTTTTGCCAGGTCGAAATGGCAGTTTAAAACTGCACACATAGGCCACAATGGCAGACCTGAGACATGTTTAAAAGCCTGCTTAAGTGTGTGGCACAATGTTGTTTTAGACCCACTAGTAGCATTTGATTTACACGTCCTGGGTACAGGTGGCACCACTTTACTAGGGACTTACAAGTAAATTAAATGTGTCAATTGGGTGTGAGCCAATTTTACTGTGTTTACGAGAGAGAGCACATGCACTTTAGCACTGGTTAGCAGTGGTAAAGTGTACAGAGTCCTAAAATCCAACAAAAGCAGGTTCAGAAAACAGGAGGGTCAAGGCTAACTAAACCTTTGCAGATGACCTGGCTAAAAGGGCCAAGTTCAATAGTCTGGTATCTTGCGCCATGTGAAAGAACTAATCACGAGCTCTGTGAGCTGGTTCCCTTAGATTTAGATTTGCATGCGTAAAGGTACGTCCACACCTCTACGTTGTTGATAACTGAGTTGACCATTCACGTACAGTCACTTACAACTCATGTGCAAAGCGAACATTTTAATGTATGAGCATACGTGCAAGGTTTCAACATATATTGTAACTTATGCCTATTTTCCTAACTGTGTGCTTGTGCAAGGTGCGCTATGCTTACCATGTGGATTTCTAAGGTAATGAAAATATGTAGAATTATGTTTTTAATTATAATAGAGTCCCTTTTCTGTAATGTGTAATACACCAATCAAAGTTGCCTTTGAGCAACACGCCTTCCATGGGAAATGTTTATGAACACTGCACATTTATGGCTTTTTACATATTCAATACACTCCAATTGGAGATCTTCTCCCATCCCCCAGTCATCACCCATGTGTCCCACCCTTGCTCTATTCTTAGAGAACAATCCATACCCTCTATTATTCAGACGACATAGGTAGCATTTAGGTTTGGAAAATGTATCAAAACCTGGTTGTGTGCATCAGTATTTTTGGGGGATTTTTGGTTAAAACCAGATTTTTTGGTCGTACATGTACTTTACAGAAAGTTTTGCAAATTGAGGCTTTTGACTTTTTTCATGCATAAATCACACTTGCACCTGTAAAAATAATCGGGAGCCAGTTAACATTAGTAAAAGTACAATTTGTTCAGCGTTTTAACATTTGGAAAAAAGTCGACGGACGGAAAAAAACACAATGACAAGCATCTCTCTCTCAGCAGCATTCCATGCGCAGGTGAAATGTTTGCCCGGCGCCTGCTGGGCCCAAGTGAGAGACGTTTTGTTCGGCGCTGTTGAGAAGGGTACACCGCGCTGCTGGGTGCAAACAGTGTGAAACTATTGCATATCTGCATTTCCAAGTAGCTCGCACCTGATCTTTGGTTTATCTTAAGAGAGAAAAAGATAATATCTGACTGGGAAAAAAGGAACGAAATAAAGTTTCTATGCAAAATTGTTTAGCTGGTAAGGAAGACAGCATTGCTTTCTCAGAAAACTGAGGAGAGAAATCATGAAGGAGACACCATGGCCTTCATCCCAGTTGAGTTCTGACATCACAATGCCTGCTGCAGAGCCAGCAGTGGAGGTGAAAGGAAGGTCAGGTCTCGGAGCAGCTGTTTAAAGCAACACAAATGAAACCTTGCTTTTTTCTATCTTCTGCTCTATTTTTCTAGCTTACAGTGACAAGCAGAAATAACATGTTTATTTTTTGCACTCCTTAGATATTTATAGAAAAGTTAGGATCTTTCTACATGTTTCTACACATTCCGAGGCACCGCTGCTTTTTTTTTTAATCAGACTTGTATTGAATTTTTTCTAATATATTTTTGCAACACATATTTTCCAGGTTTTTGATGTGTTTAATTTGCACTAAAGGTGCTATTTTTATTCTCCATGTTTGCAAACATGCTCTGTCTTTTATATGAAAGACCTACGCAACAAGGTTTAAGTGGTTTGTGGGAACGGTGATGGTGGAACCATGTATTATTTGGCAGGGGGTACTTTATCTCTTATAATATGAGGTATCTATTTTACCCTGAGATGTGACCAGATTCAACCAGGCAATGACTCTGGGTGCAATAAGGGAATAAAACACGCATACATCAGCACAGTATTGACTAATTCTACAAGTTATTCCCCCCAAAAACTCCTAATTCCCATTATTTCCTCATCCTCAGAATTACCGGGACCCCTGGTAATGGTAAATCTTGGGAGTGGAAATAATGAAAATAATTATAGGGCTCTCATATTGAAATCTGGGGACACGTTAATTAAACCAAGTTGCAAACACTGGAGATACATTTTTAAGGAGGATCTTGTGCCTTCCACAAAGTGCCCCCACTTTTTTGGTGCATGAGGAATTAGGCGTAGGTTTTATATCAGACATCATGGCCTTTCACCCCCTTGCACTTTGGTTTAAAATTTGGTCAAGGCCTGGTATTAAATTAAGCAAGGAGATTCTGCAAGAGTGTTTGTCCCTGGACTGCGCACTTTATATCCCTTGGCTCAACTATGTTAGGGCCTCTTTTCAGAATCTTTTAGCTCACCAGAAGAGATCTCTAAGGCTGCTTATGCTTGGTTTAAAGACATTTTTTTCAGGCAAAGGTTTATGGACAGAGAAGGGACGGTATTAGCAGTTCTGTAGAAGACAGTGTCATCTACAGAACCTTACCTTCTTTTTTAAAGAATAGGTATGATTGATTCCTGTTCACTAGGTTTTGATTGGACTTATTGCCCTTTTTTTTAGCTTATCGCTGGGGAAAGTACAGGTGGCACAAATGTACATCCTGCAGCTGCGACAATATGTCTCCGAGGATACCCTGCACTTTACTAAGCTCTGCAATTTTTATGCAATGCCCCGGAAGGCATATCTCGAATTTTGAAATGGGCAAATTTTTCCAAATTAGGCCAGCACTTATGTAATTAAGAGATGCTCCCAGGAGATATTATTTTTAGAGTACGCAGGGGCATATTCTCAAGGAGTCATCGCCGA